>JALIZH010023403.1:0-126288 GCA_030522465.1 Rhipicephalus appendiculatus | reverse complement strand
AACATAACTTCTTCGATGACACCGCGTCCTACCCTCCGTCACCTCTCGTTTGGATCCTTCCCGGCTTCGCAAACATTCCAAGTTATTATATCCCCTTCAGGCGCACATTATGATGCACTGTACGGAAATGTCTAAATTTCGCACAACATAATTCTAAGGCACGCGTTATTACATTCCAAGAAAGAAAATGAAGAAATTTGTTGTTTTTTGCGAGTATTGCTAATTAATCTTAATTAGCATATAATTAAATATTTAATTATTCTGCAACCTCTCAGGTACGACGTTTACACGAAAAGAAGGTAATCTTAGGCTCAAAATGCACACGCAGTTCGTTTTTGGCTCCGTTCATTTAGATCGAAGAAAAATAAAACGCAGGCGTTCGGTCGCCTACTCTCCTCTCCCCCCCAGGCTGCAGCCTGTAATCCCAGTCCCTCCTCTCCCTCCTCCATTTGATATAAGCGCGTGCGCTCAGTCAAGGAAGTCTCGCTTGAATCGTGGGGTCGCTCGGTTAGTTCCCGGTCGCTGCAGTTGTCTCGAAAGCCTCGCTACTAGTGATGCAGAACTATCGTTAAATGGACTATAAAGAAGAACTATCGATAGTCCATTTACCGATAGTTCTGCATCACTAGGAAGCACAAGAGAAACACACGGACGCGCATAAATCCTGAGGCAACCCCATTGGAACACGAAGTGTCGTCTGCTTTATATACTGGAGTAGGGGCGCCCTCACTAAAACGCGGCCGCAACTGTCAACTCAGCCGAGACGCGCTCACCCATTGACGGCGCCGCGACGCAACAGGCCACACCTTCTTTTTTTTATCCAGCGGCCGTGGTTATACAAGGTCCCCTTGAATCAGCTGTTTTAATTAGCTGCTGGTGGTATCTTCGGAATAAAAAACACAGTATCAAAGTCAGCACATTGGCCACACAGTCTGGTTAGTCGGTATATACTTTCACAGTTTTGAGCTGGCCCTGCTTCGACCAGGAACTTGTATCAACACGATAGCTGAACACAACCACCAGGCTGAAAATACTCGTTTTGCAGTTTCCACAGCTTTAGGCTCCTATCAAAGTCATTGATAGTCAGCGCACCTTCAGAAGTGGTCATCGAGAGTTCTTTGAAAGATGCACGCGCTTGTGATGTATCGACATGTTCGAGGCGAGTGATAGTGTTGCGTTGAACCAAATGATGGCATTCCCCGCGGAAATTAGCCACCATTAGCCACCATTACCGCCACCCACTAGCATTGGAGTTCTACCACACATTCAGCAAACAAGAGCTTTCTGCAAAATGAGACGAATATTCTTGTTTCATTGATGTCAGGAACACTTTGATTCTACTAGAACTCAGCGACTTCAGGGCGGTGCTGCAATTGAGCTGCCGAAAACACGCACGATTTTGTCAGCGAAAGACATTTCGAGCCCGGAACTCTTGTGCAAAGAATGGACGGCGCGCTACGACGAACGCGTTCTGATGAGCGTGCCGCGACGGCTGATGTTGTCGAAGGGCGCTGTGCCGACAAAGTTTACTGACTGCTAGGCATAGCTGTCCAAAACTTGGAAAGGCAGGAAGAGACCAGATGAAAGGAAATTTCCTCGCCCGTCCAAGCGCGGCACTTTCTTGCGAGGGAAGTGCAACTGACCACCGATATTCATGGCGTCATAGACTGTTGTTGTGTCCTGCCACTCTGCGAAAGCTACTGATATGTTCGGCCCTGTTGTTACGTCTCATGACGTCACACAAAAATTTGTGACGTCATCGGTTTGAGATCTGTGACGCCATATAATGACGTCATCGCGTGATTATAACTTTTGCATCACTCGTCCCTGACGCCGCGGGACGGTTGCCACCGAGGGTGAAATTTCGCGTTTGATGAGGCATCTAAGGCTTGATCATTTATACATTCACTTAAGACGACTCGAAGGCGAAAGCCCTTTCTTTTAATTCAATGTATTGATCGTACCCCGCCACCCTTCGAAAGCTCTCTGCACCTAACGTGGTTTTGCACTGCCTCCAAGATCGGAGACACCTCACCTGGTTTTGCATTGCCTCCGTGATAGAACTACTTTTGACCAAGCTTGGGTTCCATGTGATGACGTCATCACGCGACGTCACAGGGAAGTTATGATGACGTCATCACGCGACGTCACACGGAAGTTATGATGACGCCATGAACTATGGCGATCTGTGACGTCTTCGTGACGTCATATGGTGATGTCATCACATGATGGCGATATTTTGCATCACTCGTCCCCGCCGACGGTTAAGTATTGCGTTTGATGAGGTATCTAAGGCTTTCACCTTAAACAAGAAAAACAGACTTCCCTCTAAATCGTTCCCAAAAAAGAAAAAAAAATCACGCCATATCCACGAAGTGAATGATGATGAGTGGGCGAAGCTCGATCGTTTTCATCCATGGCACAAAGAGAATGTGTGGTCTGGAACGCGCTTATACTTCATGGTCATCAGCGTCATCGTCATCGTTATCACATGTAGTGGGTACATTCCACTATACTGGAACGCGCTTATACTTCATCGTAATCACGTGTAGTGGGAACATTCCACTATACTGCGTCATCGTAATCTTTATCACGTGTAGTGGGTACATTCCACTATACTGCAACGCGCTTATACTTCATCGTTATCACGTGTAGTGGGTACATTCCACTATCGTGCGTCATCGTCATATTTATCAAGTGGAGTGGGTACATTCTACTACACGTGGCTACCTACCTACCTACCTACTACTACTACAGAGGAGGGACAGATCCACACCCTAAGGAGCTTCGCCCCTAAAAAAAACGCCGCCGCACTAAAAGCGCCCTTTACTTCGTAGTGGTGCAGCACTATATCACACCATCGGTGGCGCATACGTGTAGCGTGTGCCAATTATACAAATATGTCGATTCACAGACATTTTCATGAGACCAGATGGCTTGCATGTGGGTTTAGCTGCTCCTCATATCGTATTCATTGTTAATTATCGCACTACATACCTCAGACTAGAGGAGCCGCTCGCCTACCTGCGTTTTAGATGCGAAGCATCTTATGCTCGGGGCTCTGTCCGTCCCTCCCGCGTCCGCCGTCCCGCGTCCGGCCACTTTCATGAAGTAGGGAAGCACCCATTATGCGAACCAGAACACTGTAGTAATATGAAGGCCGCCAACCACTGTCACAGTCATCAGAGTCATGGCTGAGAGCACAGCGAGGCTGCTTAGCAATGGCTAGGCAGGTGGTGTCTGTCGCCCAGGTTGACCCCATTCCTTGATCTTGCTTGCATGTGTTTGGAGGGGGCTTAGTCCGTCCCTCCTCCCCCGCGTCCCACACCACCACAGCGCATGCGCGTCCCCTCCCCTATCCTCTCCTACGCTCACCCCCATTCTCTACTCTAAGAATCATCTACTCTACAGAGCGGCGCCCACGTCTCACACCCCCTACAGCGCATGCGCGTCCCCTCCCCTATCCTCTCCTACGCTCACCCCCATTCTCTACTCTAAGAATCATCTACTCTACAGAGCGGCGCCCGCGTCCCACATCCCCACAGCACATGTGCGTCCTCTCCACCTCTCTCCTTTAGGAGTCCTCTACTCTACGGAGCGGCTCCGGCGTCCCACACCCCCACAGCGCATGCGCGTCACCTCCCCCTCTCTCCTCTAGGAATCCTCTACTCTACGGAGCGGCTCCGGCGTCCCACATCGCATGCGCGTCCCCCTCCCCCCTCTCTCCTCTAGGAATCCTCTACTCTTCGGAGCGGCTCCCTCGTCCCACACCCCCCACAGCGCATGCACGTCCCCGCCCCCCCCTCTCTCCTCTCCTACGGTCCCCCCCCGTCCTGTCCTCTAGGAATCCTCTAGAGAGCGGCGCGCACGACAGGTGGTGTGACAGCTGCATACTCCGCTGGGGCCGCCACGGTAGTTCCGCGGTATGAAAATAACGGAGGGCGCGTGCCTCATTCTCTCTCCTGTGCAGCGCCGCGATGAGCGCCCGGACCACTGCCGTGAAATGAGAGCGGCGACGACTCCCGCTCAAGCTGATTGTCTCCCCGCTGGTTCGCATCCACACATGGTTCCCTTTAGCGGGAGATAGGGAAGTTTTTGTGACGGCCATATATGCACACATAAATTCGCTTCAGCGTCTTTCACAGCAGGAAGAGTCGACCGTCGGAGTTTGAAAAAAGGAAAAATACTCGAACAAAGCTCCGGAAGCCGTTTTATCACTTACAATGGTTCAGCTACGCTTTCTTTATACGCATACGACAATACAGTGAGACCTAGACGGAAGTCCCGCAACATTGCCCGCCGTCTGTTGCAGAAAGCGCGAAACCATACAGAATCGTCTACCGCGTTTGGAGGCCAGTTCCTACACCTCTCCTATTCTTGCACAGTGCTCAACGTGACTGCGTCATTGTCTCAAGTTCCATTAATAAAGTCATCCGATGGTTAATTAGAAAAGTGTTGCAGGGCCCCTTTAAAGTTAACGACCTGCCATTTATGTGGTGTCCGTATGTATTTAGTGAACGATAAGAAAACTGAGAAACACGGAAAGCTTACATGCCTCGAAACTGAGCCGGTGTTAGCCGTTACAGCGGACGTTTTCGGCCTACATACACTACCTTCACCATTAAACTTTTAAATGCGAATGCATTTCTTAGTCGGGCTATGTCAGGCGCATCCGGCGGCGTCCGCGGAGGAGGAGGAGGATAGGTTGAGGAGGTGTCCGCGCGCCGGCAGGTGTTATCTCTCCGCTCTCACTCCCTCTCCCACAGCAACAGCTGCGGATCCTTGCCCCTAGCAACCGGAGCATGTGGTGCGAAAGAGGGTAGGTGCAGTGCTTCGCCGCTCCTTCTCTCGCCGTTCGCTCTCTCTCCTCCCTGCGCCCCACTCTCCCGTCCGCTCGCGCCTCACTCTCGACCGTTCGCTGGCTGGGCGCCTCTCAAGGCGATGGCAGAAGTCGGTGAAGGCGAAATCTCTCGGCGCAAGATATGCATTCGCATTTCCTCACGATTCCCTTCGGGAAGGTGGGGGCATTTTCTTAAGATATAATCTTTGCTACCCGTTTGTTCTGCCTCAGGTTGTTCCGTAACGGATGAATCATGTAGTGGCCATCGCAAGACAGGACGCTACCACGTCACGGAGCGCAACACCCAATGCAAGAACTCTGGGATGACCTCCGCAACCTACCGTCGGAATGCTCTTTTTCTGCCGTGAAACTTTTACTTGATTTTTTTATTTTATTTAGTAATACTGTCAACCCCCATGGAGGGTCATAACAGAGAGGACAATACAATTACATACATAAATGTACAAGCTACATAAAGTTGCGTAATATTTGGCACTTCACAATGAAAAGAGGTATTCCCTTAAATAACAATTCATAATACAAAATAACAATTCAGAATAACAATTCAAAACAATACAAAATTCACTGACATTTTGCAAAATATCTACCGTGGACATGAAGTCGCGTACATGACTTGGCAAAATACCTAAATAGAACAATCTCGTAAATTCGCCTCTACAGCATTTTCGAAGTCTGTAACATCTTTGGTAACAATAGCATTTGGTAATTTGTTCCACATTTCAATGACATCTGGGAAGAAAGAATATCGAAACGTGTCAGTATTTGTTTGGTATGGTTTTATGACTCAATCGTGGTTAGTTCGAGGGTTTCTTTTGCCTGGAGCGTGTAAATATTTGAGCTTATCAATCTTTAGCTGATCGTGCATTATTTGGAAAAGTACCTTCAGCCTATATTTATTTCTACGCAGTTCAAGAGAATCTAAGTTGCATCTCCGTAACATCAGCGTGACCGATTCCTTCCTTCGGTACGTTGAACAAATAAAACGTGCCGCTAGTCTCTGAATTCTTTCCAGCTTTTTTTTAAACGTCACTTGATGGGGACTCCAAACAACGGCTGAATATTCTAGTATCGTCCTAACGAAGGTGGTGTATGCAATATATTTTACGTCACGCGATGCATGTTCCAGTTTCTTCCTCAATATGTATAACTTTTGATAGGCTTTCGTGCAGACGTTATCCATATGTTCATTCCATGTTAATTTTTGCGTAATTGTTACCCCGAGGTACTTGAACTGGTGCGCATGTACCAACAAGTGTCCATCAATGCTGTACGAAAAGGAATGGATAGTTTTCCTTCTGCTGATGTGTGTATATGTAGACTTAGAATAATTTATTGCCATTTTCCATTTCCTACACCAATTATCTAAATGTTGCAAACAATTCTGAACTCTGAGTTGGTCGTCTAGTTTGGTAATAGTGGCGTAGATTAAGCAGTCGTCTGCGAAAAGTTTAACCTGAACACCCTCTTCTGCTATGCTACTGATATCATTGATATAGAGAAGAAACAATAGAGGTCCCAATACTGAGCCTTGGGGTACTCCTGAAAGTGCAGCTAAAGGATCTGATAAATGGCCATCCAGATTTACTACCTGCGTACGGTTTGTTAAATATGCTTCAATCCATTTTACTACGAGTTCATTTATTCCTGCATTACGTAATTTGAAGATTAATTGGACACGGGATACTTTATCGAACGCTTTCGCAAAATCGACGCAAACCACATCAACCTGTTGGCTTATATCTACAGCAGCCGCAAAATCATGAATCGTTTCGATTAACTGTGTCACGGTTGATAGCCCGGTTCTGAAGCCATGTTGGCAAGGGTACAACAAAGTGTTCTGATCTACAAACCTGAGTTTTGCTATTATGTGTTCGAACACTTTGCAACTAACTGAAGTAAGTGATACTGGACGGTAATTTGTTGCCTGTTTTCGGTTGCCTCCTTTAAATACAGGAATGACGAATGCGGTGCGCCAATCTTGTGGCAGTGATTGCGTTGTATAAGTTTTTTGGAAGATGATAGTTAGATAATGGGACATCCATTCTGCATATCGCTTGAGAAATACAGTAGGTATACCATCGGGACCGCTAGATTTTTTAGTATCTAATTTCAGTAGTTGTTGAAATACCCCTTCCCTAGATATTTCAATTGTTTCCATTCGAACAGTAGGGGGGAATTTTTAAGCCTTCTTCCGTACTCACTGTAGATTCTGGTAGATTAAATACAGACTGAAAAAAAATTGTTAAAATGGTTTGCTATGTCATCCTTTTTCTTTATAATGTCGCTACCAACATGGACTTCATCAGCTACTTCTTTCCTGTCGCTAAAATACCGCCAAAATTTCTGAGGCGAAGACCTGAGGAAATCACTGAGGTTTTTTTATTTGTGCGGACGTGTCATACATGTTTGTATTACGGTGGACGTGTAATTCATATTTTTTGAAAAAAAGAATAAAGTGGTTTCGGTATGGTTTACAGTTGACTGGTTGATGGAACAGTTATTTTAACTCAATGGAAACGCGGGGCTATACTATAAGTAAGATGCAGGGAAAGCTACACACTCGGAGCACAAGAAAGCCAAAGCGTGGCTGCGCTTATGTAAGACAAATGAGCAGCAAGTTTTCTGTGTAGATGTCGTTTTGAAAGGTGTGTAAACTATCGAAATATCCACTACTTGTCTGTAAGGCACACGTACCTACGTAGATGAAGAGTTTGTTGACGCTGTGGCCGCGGCTGATGATGACAATAAATGATGGCTCAGCCCTTTTTAATTTTATAAGACTCATTGTCATGCTGCTTCACCTGGTGTGACTGTACCCTTCATTCAATCAATATTTGAGAATTTCAGCCTGTACGGCATACCGGCATACGCAGAGGCCTGTGCAGACTACCGGTTTAACGAACGATGGCAACGAGATCCTGTCACGCTTCGTACAACGGTAATTAAAGACGCGTTTCTTTGTTTTCATGGAGTGTCCATGAAAACCATTTTTAAATTCAACGCATTCCAAATTACGACGTAGCTGACAATTTACTCCATCAGAGAAGTAGAATACAGCAGGTTTCTTCAAATACGATGCTGCCCTTGCCTGGTTCATGTCAGCGCTGTCAGATTGCGCCACATATACAACCACTCGTGCTTACGGCTACAGTCAGCTAGTGTTACGCTAATGCTAAAGTCTACAGACAAACGAAAACCGCCACCACCTCTGTTAACGTGAATTCTCGGCCGATTTGCCGTCTGTACAGGGTCATTTTCGCAAGCAGTTACAAATGGCATGGCTCTGTAGTAGAACACCGGGACGCTACGCAAAATTCCTGAGTTTCATTGGTGCTAAAACCCTTGTTTTTAAGATCGTGCATTAGAGGTCAAACGAACACCTGTGGTGCTTTCCGAAATTTAAATAGTGTTGCGGAAAAAGGAGTAAACACGCACCTACCACCACAATAGCCACGAGCTGAAAGCTTGCTGAAAGCAGCAAATAGCTATTGTGTTATGTGTGTATTCTTTTCAGTAAAAAGGGATTTTCTTGCAAGGCATTCAAGTGTGTATTGGAATGCTTTGTATGTGGTCAGATGGTGCGATGGCTAGGATTACGGTCTGCTTATTTTTTTCTTTTTAAATGAATGTTTTCCTACAACATGTCTATGTTTAGTACTCGTGCCCTGTGTTTCTTGTATATCGTTGTCTTTTCCCCCCAACTATTGGACCCAAATGGAAACGACTCATTAAATTTCGTTTGTGGGAAAATTTAGGGTTACTGAGGGCACCCTTTAACTGCTTTTATGTGTAAATAAAATCTTCCGTCAACAAACATATTTAATGACTGGTTGCGGATGAAATTGCTGGCATGTTTATTAATGCGGGCCCTATTTTTTTCAGCAGTCTTCACCAGAGTGCTGAAAGTAAGACGGCTATTCATAAGGAAGGAAGGAAGCAAACAGAAAGGGAGAAGGCAGGGAGGTTAACCAGAAAGACTTCCGGTTGGCTACCCTACACTGGGGGATTAGGGAAGGGGAATAGAAAGATGAGAGAGAGGAGGGAAGAGTGACGGAAATATAAACGGAATGCTTATATTTGTAAAAGCTTTTAAAGGCGCTTTTGCTTTTGGAGAGGACTTCATAATTTTTCTTCATACGTCACTTAATTTCTCAGCTCGTTTGATAACACTGTACCAGCTTCTCAACCCAGCTGCACTGCAGCTCGCCACCTGCGAATTCAATGCGTCGAGAACGAGGGCCTTGAAATAATTTTTACGTTTCGGTAAAGAGTAATGGCGCCACTGTAAGAGGTTTTTATATTTTTTTCTGCCTTAGTTGAGTTAATTGGCGTCCCGTGGCATGTAACAACGTGAGAAAACAAGTCGTATGTTCTTTGTTGATTGCGGTCCAATAAAGGCGGTGCAATTGACCATTCTTGGCTCTCTATATTGGTAGGCAAGCATTTCCAATATCCTCCTTGCACACGGTTGGCAATATCTTGGGTTTTATCGTACTGTAGAGTAAATAGTGCAGCGCGCATCATCATCACGCGAGATACATCAGACCCAACGCTTATCTTCAGTCGTCGATCAAATCCCATGGCTTGGTTCACTTATTAAGTGATTTTACCAGACTTGGCACTGCGCCTAATTAGCACTCCGTACTTCATTATCCCCATTTGTGTTGCATTTTCGCGTCTTGATTTTATTGCATCTCATTTTCTTCTTTCAATGCTGTAAGAAACCGCGCAACTGTCGATCACTTGCGGCAGCCGATCAAATGCAGCGGGATCAAATCCCGGCAGTGGCGGCAGCATTTGGATATAGGCAAAATGCCGTTTGGTTAGATTTAGGTGCACGTTAAAGAAACCTAGGTTGCGAAAACTTCTGGAGCTTTTCACTAGGCGTCTCTCATAATCATATCGTGGTTACGCAGAACCTCAACAATCATAATACATTTCCAGCTTACTCACTGGTCGAAAGATTCGCCCAAAAAATGCATATTGCAAATTGTTAAAGTGACTTTTGAGGCTGCTTGACGATGTTGCTTAAGTTTTCACTGCCATATCGCCTTGAAAAGACATTGGTCGGGTCTTATATATCTTAAAATTCCACCTTTATTAAAGGAATGCCAGCGTCGTGAAATTAAACAATGATATGTCGGCTTTGAAGTCAAACATCTGGAGCCTGTCATTATTGTTGCAATCTATTTTCATTCTGTCCCGACGATCTGGCTGCTGACATTAAGAAGGGTGACTCAACTTTGCAGCTCTGACTGCATTTGCTGTATTGTCTGTGTGTGGTAGAAAATATAGCGCAGCTGCCATTATAAAAGATGTGACGCACAAGCTCATGCTACTCGGCGCAAAGAGGCGTTTTTTAATACTAGCTTCAAACCGCTGTGGCGAGTCACCGCGAAGAAGTATGACACCATCACCATCATGTTCATACACCAAACTTGTGTCCACTTCATGACGTAGTCCTCTCCCAATAGTTTCACCCCAGCCTGTCCAGTTCGAGTTCAGTCCATTTTATGCTTGCAATTTTTTTTTAATTTCGTCTCTCCACGTTACCTTTTGCTGTCCCATTCGTGGCATCGATTTCGATGTTCTGATTAACGATTGGTTAGGTCATAACATAACCTGCGAAGGCCCACATTTTGTCTTCATGTTTAAATAGACATTAAGACATCCTTGTACTAGGATATTGGCTACCCCTGTTTATTCCCTCATTTAATACGCTGATATCCAATGTCTTGGAGTTAGGCCTATCGCTTTTCGTCCCATTGCACGCTGTGTGGTCCGCAGCTTTGCAAGCTTCTTTCTTACTCTCATGCGTTCTGCCCAATTCATTAGAAATGGCAAATTACAATGCTTGTGCAATTTAAGCTATAGTGATATAGATAGGTTGCTGGTCATTAGTTCAAAACGTACACCGCATGCGCACCAGACCATCCATTTTGAGCTATGAAGCGTCAGATAAAATATTTATTATGGGCGATCCTCGCACTGTACTTCCGTAAAGTCCAGCTCGTCGTCTTCTTCACTACTCGTTCGCGTTCGGCTATTTGAGCGTCATTAAACAAAGAGCAACGAATTTGCTCGACAACGATGTAATATAAGCATGACTAGCCTAACTGCAATGTGCTCTTCTGGCAAGACAGTGGCTAGAAACAGATAGCGTTGAGAAAAAAGCTAAACCACAATGTTATCCCCAATTCTCCAGTGCATAATGTGTTCTTCATATTTTACTATTTCTCTTCTTTTGAGTTCGTGTGTTTACGCCTATCTTGTACACGATAAATTCCTACCAAGCAGCTCAACTTTCAGTTGTTCTAAGTTCATGTATCCTTGCGGAAAAGATTTATGGTATCATGTTGAAAAAAAAATTCGTTTATATTTCAAAACAGGTGAAGAGGTGGCAGTGTCATAGACACTTGAATTGAGTAACAGCTGGCGAATAAGGAAACCCTTAGCCTGAAGCCAACATTTTAGCAAGTGAACATTCTTGTGAAGGTTGTCACGGAGGAAAAGTTCCCAGAATTCAGCTACCCTGCCTGGCCTGCTATTGATCAGCTGACCCATGAGACACAGGATGTCTGCGTACGTCCTTAAAAACATTATTTCATAAAAACAAGGAATGTACCAGTCCAAACACCCTTCTTTTAGTAGACTGCAATTGTAAGTCCCCGCTTTGTCCTATGATTTTTCTCTTAGTGTGCTCTCAGAGTAACGGGCTGGAACCCTTCACTTTGTCATCATGTACCAGATGACCCAGCAGAGCACACTGCCAATACCAGGGGAAAGCACTAGCAATAGATGATTAGGGCTCCTTGTTTTCGGATAAATTCGAAAAAAAATCAGATAAGCACTCGCCGTTAAAATTTCTGACAATTCGGATTTTGCGATATGCTCCGATATTAAAAGGGCATTTTCCACGTTCAAAGGGCATTTTCAAAGCTTACATTCGTCAATCGAAAGGAGCGCACCTTCATCAGCAGCAGCAACCTCGTAAAGTATCCTTGCGTCTATTACAACAAACTTGAAGGTTGTAATACGAACAAACGTAGGTGTTTTCTATTCATGTATATGTGCTTGTATGTATACGTGTTTGCGCGTTCAAACATTGCATACACCTGAAATATACTTAGTGCGTTGACATGTTTTGTGTTCCTACATATTTCGTCTAAGATTACGGAGTGTTGAGAATTATAATATTAACAGATCCTTTATTTTCCATCAACAATATGAGGGAGGCTGGTAGAAAAAGCTGAGAATCAGCTTGACTAGCCCCTGCTCCCCCCATAAACTTCACTTTCGCGAGTTTGCAGCAGTGCACATCAACAGCCTTATTAACAGGGTAAATGAACAGGAAGTGAAAGATAATGAAATGATGGAAAAAGAGGATTATCAGCAGCAATATGCAACGCATGTTTATTAGAAATAAGATTAATAAGAGGAGATTGCAGCATTTTATAATACAAGATTAAACATCAAATTTCGGAGAATTGAAGATTTACGAGAAACAAACTCCGAGAAACGTCAAATTTGCTAAAAATGATAAAGTCCAAAAAACACCCTCTGAATTTCCAGAAAAAATAAACTCCAAAAAAAGGAGCCCGATGCATGACGTGTGCTCATACAAAATAGAAGCTTGAAACAGCGCTACACTAGACGACTAAGTGATGGACGCCAGGCAGGAAAGCAATCCTGGAAAATGTGAAGTCAATAATCATTTTTGCTAAATGTGTGCAATTTTCTTTTTTAATATTTTTGTTCCGTATATGATACGTATGTCTTCTAGGGCGACCGGTGCTGAGTCGTCAAAATCGCTGCTCAAACGGTGGACGATTGCATAAGCTGACTTGACATTATCATTCTTCACTACCTCCAAACATTATTTCTCATGCTTAGCATGGGTTACCCACAACACTAGCCTTTTTTCGATGCATAGCTCCAGAGCAGTACCAAGGAAATAACAGTCAGGGTACATTCAAATCCTAATCATGCGTAAAAGCTGGCCAACTCTAATGAACTGTGATTCCATCTATTGAGCGTGCTCATTTATAGCGCAGTTAAAAATAAACAAACTTGTAAAGTCCTTGCCATGCTTCAGGTCTGCTGTGAAGAAATAATATATTGCCACTTGTCTAGGTTTTCGCTTGACATAGAGAAAAAATTTCTTACACAAATACAACGGTGCTATCTGCTTGTGGAGCATATAAGCGCACACATAATCCATTTAATGTATTGACAAAGTTCATGCTATAGCATTTAAAACATTAGTTTTTATTTTTATTTAACTTCGGTACACTGTTTCCCAAAATTTTACCCAAAATATATTCATGCGCAAGCGTTCATTGTGCTACTCTCATCATAAAACATTATTATTCAATACGCTTCTATTCTCCAGGTGATCATTACACGGCGTATCTTGTTTAATGGAAGGACGAGTGTTTAAACGCAATTTCCTGTTCCAGAATGTTTACATGGTCAGTCAATGCAAGCAAACAACATACATAATTTTGTTTCAGCACTACTGGAGCTTTCTCTGTCATATCTGTGAGTTTGCCCATGTAAAACGATGTACGCTCAGTGCAAAAAAAGAAATGCTACGTTAAGGCGCAATACCACTGGCTCATTCGCTACCAAGTTATATGCTCAACTCTATGCAAAGTAGGACTCGAACTTCAAATACAATGCGCACCCCATAGCAGGAACTATCAAAGAACTTTGAAGCAAGCATATTTACTTGAAACTGGGTGATTCGTGATGCAAGAAACAATGATTTCTGAACCCAATTTAGTCATGCGTCAACATACCGTACGCTATCCCTGCTTTTCAGTATAAGGCTCGTATTCTTGACACTGGTTAACTTTTGAGGCAAATCTGCATGTGTACTTTTCATGGCACAAGTTATTGCGCCCAAAGGCAGGCTTTCTAAGAAAACTGCTAATGGGGGGCGCATGAGTTTCAGAAACATCTCGTACTATTATAACGACTGTTGAGTGTCTTGCGGCATTGTGTGCGTAGCTTTTAAACCAATGACCACTATTTTATTCATGTTTCTGAGAAGAAAAGAAAGAGTCACTACAATGACTACGGAAGAAATGGTGAAACAAAATATGGTTCAGTAAATTAAGTCGTTACGACGACATCTGGCGAAGATTTTGGCCCACGGGTTCACTTGCAATTGTGGCACATTTTCTGCTGACCTAAGGTAATTGCAGAGATGGAGCAGGCAGTGGTGAGCTGATAGGAGCACCTTCTTAGAGGCTGTGGTTGGGAAAAAAACAACAGTCACCACTGCTATATTAGAATCGTAAATTTATTTGTGGCTCATGTTTAAGAACCATGTATATGAGAACACTGCATGACAAAAAGAGCATGTGGGTAGATTCTTTGCTTGTGCAATTCTTTAGTGGCATACTTCAAGGGACCGTCCCTAGCCAAGCCTCAGAAGATACTTTTTGAACACGCTAGTTATTTGCACAGCTGCATACACTATATGTTATATGCAAATGCGATATGTATGATTTTGAATTTTTCTGGTTATATACGGAAATGTACAAATGCCTGCACATGCTGTAAACTTGTTTGGCTGTAATATGCATTGAAAATATGAGCGCTTATCTCCTGAAATATTGAAATATACTGGAATATAAAACAGCGTGTTCCTGCTGTATGACTAAGCTGAATTCTTTGTTATTTGCTCTCTTCTCAATATTTTTATATCAGAAAACTACCGAATTTATTTAAATATTCTCTTGCGGTTGTGACAGATTTTCAACACTTCTTTATCTATTTGTCTCTCCAAACGTTATTTATACTTATATTGTTCTGCCCAAAGCATTTGAATATCCGCTTCACCTTCAGGCAATATGTTTTGAACTCTTGCATATGAATATTTCACATCTCGTGCTCGGTGAAATACTTTGTTCCGGACTCCTTTGCACAAACACATATCGTCATTCTAGAAAGTATCAATAGTATCTGTGTCAAAATTACCAAAGGGGTAAGGTGAAAGCGAGTGGAAATTTTAGGGCTCGTTTTTTTTTGTTCGATCTCGTTAACAAGGGTAGGCATTACGCACACGACTAGGATGACCGTGGGTTTATGACGGCAATCCGCCAACATCATATTGTGCGATAAAACGTGTTAGAGTGAAATCTCGGTGATACGAACACAGCTCATACGAATTTCGGGGTGATACGAATTTGTCTTTGGTCCCGGCCAAGGCCCATTGGCCTGCAATGTAATGGAGAACGGGTGTTGCGAACCGATTTCGACCCCGTGACGTTTGATACGAACGTACGCTACAGCCCAAGTCCAAAGAGGTCCTGTCCGCGCTGTCGCGGAAGACGCGCCAAGCATGTGCGAACGCGGGAACTCCAAAGCGCAGGCAAGCGCGCCGCGCCGCCAAGTCGTCAGAATCGCGGTGTCAACATGCGTGATTGTTGAGGTCGCACTTGTGCGGGCATGGCTGTAAATCTCCCAAAAAACCTCCCCAACACATCCGCGATAACAAAATCATAACATAGAACCATGGTTTTGTAATGTTGAGGCCTTGATCTACGGCGTGAAAGCGCTTCTTTTAATTTCGCCGTTAATCTGGTGTCATGCGAAAAAGCACACTAAAATTTGGAAGGGGCTAATGCTGTCGCGAGTCACAACACACCTGACCGTATATTTACGAGTGCTGGTATGATTGCCGACATCTAAAAACTTAACCTACAATCATTCAGAGTTCTTCCCGACGTTGCTGCGGTCCTGAAAAACAGTAAATGAAAATGTACGCCAGCTTTCTTTTGTCGCATGCAAATATTCCATGCTTTCTGGTGATACGAATTTCGGATGATACGAATATTTTTGGTGGTGCCGTGAGATTCGTATCACAGAGGTTTCACTGTAATTGGTTAGTTTACTCTTCATGCGGAAGGAATCTTTAGTGCTGAATAAAAATGGATAAATTAAAAACAATTACTAGAGTGGTACAAATTTGACGCTATGTAAGTCATGTCAGAACCTCGGCAAAGTTAAGCAGGAACAACTGACGAGGACGCAATAAACACGAACACACAGGACCAGTGCTGATCAGTACTTGTCCTGTGTGTTCATGTTTGTTGCGCCTTCGTCCTTCGTGCTAATTATTTTGCAGATGTCGCACCAACATGCCCAAACCAAAGCACTCAGGTCAGAAGCTCTACACTTCCAATTAGTTTTAAAAGCTCTCCTTGGACTAAACAGTTCCACAAAACTGTTCGCAGGTCAATGAAGATCGTTGACGGACAGACTGCGATCACAGCAGCCTTCGCATACCTACTGTTTCAACCAGTTCACGTAGTGCCCTTGTGTTCTACGTAACATGCCCCTAATTTTCGTTACCCCGGTGTTTATCAGATTTTTAATGCGATAGCGTTAAGGAGTTCGTTTCGCAGAAATTCCGGCGTCGGCGTCGCTGTCGGCGTCGTTGTTGGCGTGGGCGGCGTTGCTCGTGAGAGAAAAATCATCATCTTGTCCGTGACCCAAAAATCCAGAAAGATGCAAATAAAATAATTGATAAAAATTACACCATCTCCCGCTAAAGGAAACCATGTGTAGATGCGAAGCAGAGGGCGCTAACGCCTACACTGGTGGCGGTGTTGACGCTGGCGCTCATCGCAGCGTTGCGCAGGAGAGAAACCTGGGGAGGCGCAAAGCACGCAGTGATGGACCGGTGTTTCCTATTGGAACATGGCAATCGCTGCTAATGGGCAATGAGAGACAGCAGACTCCGACTGGACACAGATACCCGCAGTCCGCTTTTAGTTAACGCGCACGCTGCGAATTTTTTTTATTGTTCAACAACGCACAGGAGAAATCTCCCACCGGCACCACCTTGCAGGTCAAGATCCACTGCCATATATACAGGATGGCCAGTGAACGGTTGTGCAGCGCGAGCAGTCGGTTTTTTCAACCAAGAAACTCGCTAGCAGACGCTGCCTGCGTCGGCGTCGCGACGCGAGAGAGAGGGGGAGCGTAGGAGAGGGAGAGGGGGGGACGCGCATGCGCAATGGGAGTGTGGACGCCGCGGGCAGGGATGCCTAGAGGAGAGAGGAGGGGAGGCGCATGCGCAGTGAGGGGTGTGGTTGCCGGGGGAGGGATGCCCAGAGGAGAGAGAGGGGGGAGAGGAGGTTTTTTATTTTTATTTTTTTTGAAAGGGTTTGCGCATGCGCAGTAAGGGTGGTCACGCCGCACACCTCCACCGGATTAAGCTTCGCCATAAGATGCTTCACCTCGAAAAAATGTCGCTACCAGCGTTGTTGCTACTGTACACCTGTCTAGCCATCCGGTATTTTGTAGTCTTTTACGGACCAGGTGAAACTACATACGGGTAAAACTACACAACGGCAAGCAATCACGCGAAGTCTTTATTATGCGCTGTTTTAAACACAATACCAAAGAAGAAGACGCAGAGACGAACAGAAGAGACGAGACAAATCGCAAACGCGCTTTGTCTTGTCTACTTCTTCTGTGTTCTGTCTCGTCTTCTTCGTCGGTATTGTTTTTAATACAGCGTATAATCAAGACCTTCACATGAACCAACTACCCCAATCATCGCCTTGTAATTACCATAATCGTGCGAAGGCTTCTTATCGAAGTTCTTGTGTTTAAATAGCAACCAGCTAGCTGGTTAGAAAGCCGAGGAACGAGTCCCATCAGTTACAAAAATGACAAGGAACAACAGCTATCAGCGAAGTGTATAAAGACCGGTCATGTAAAGCGGCTAAAACAAACCCCAATACAGTGAAACCTCGGTGATATGAATCTCGCGGGGTCACCAAAAATATTCGTATCATCCGAAATTCGTATCACCATAAAATATGGAAAATTAGCATTCAACAAAAAAATGCTGGCGTACGTTTTTTTTAACACGAAAGTGTTTTATGCCGGGGTCCACCAAGATTTCAGTGACATATTTCCGTCACGGAAATGACGTTGAAAAAAATATGCATGACAACGAAAAAAGTTCCGTCAACGGGAGTCGAACCTACGACCTCTTGGTCCGCGACGAGAGATGCCGGGCACGCTTCCACTGCACCACGGTCACATACTCTGTAGCCTTTAAAAAAAAGCCTTTTATATCTACCACTATCCTGTTACAGTGCTCTTGCTAGAGTGAAGTAATGCATTACAACCGTGAAATGCACGATTAATTCTTTCAAAGCGTCGTTTCTACGCGCTCGTCCCATTCGGCGCGTTTCGAATAGGGAAAAGTACAATTTTGTCGACGCATTAACACACTGCCAGGCGGCGACTTTACCCCTAGCGTCTTCCTCGCTCATAGCATCCGTCCATACCAAAAATAACTCTACGACGCGCGAGTGCTTGGCCTGAACATTTTAGAACCGCTGTCCTTTGTTACTATTGGCTGAGTGCGGTGGTGTTGGGGTTGTTTTACAAGAAATTTACGGCCGTGCCCGCACAATCGGAGAGTTGGCAAGTGTTCGCGTCCCCAACAATCGTGCATGTTGACGTTGTGAGGCCTAACTCATTCGCCAAGACCGTCCGCTTCCTCTTTCGGTCCTCGTACGCCTTTCATGGGATGTCTGATGGCCGAAGGCACGGCTTGTATCGTCGTGGAAGGCACTTGTAAACACAGTACAACGACAGCATCGCGCGTCGACACGTTGAAAAAAAAAAAAAAAACGCGACTTCAACGCCACCTGTAATCTAAAGGCAAAGGCACGCTAATGTGCATTAGGGCCTCTAAGATTCGCGCGCACAATTTTGGAGTCTACGACACATCACTGAAGGTTTATTCCACCGCTGTTTATTCTGATGAATTGGTGGCGCGGCGCGAATGCCCGCACTCACGTTCCCGCGTTTTCTAGTCATACCTTCCGCGACAGCGCAGTCAGTACCTGTTCGCACCTTCACGGTAGCGTACGTTCGTATCAAACTTTGCGGGGAAAAATCTATTTGCAGCAACCGTATTCTTTCACATTGCGGGCCAATGGGCCTCGGCTGGGACCATAGGAAAATTCGTACCACCCCGAAATTCGTACAAGCCGTGATCGTATCACCGAGGTTTCACTGCAAGTTGTTCTGGGATTAAACTGATGTACTTTCTGTAATGGCGGCAACGCTTTTGAGATACTAACAGACGTATCATTTAAATCATCATCATCATCATCATAATTTATTTACCCTTATAAAGGCCCTTTTCAGGGCATTACATAAGGGGGGAAGGGGCAAAAGCATCATTAACAGCATGGTCATTATAATACAATATTAAACAAACACACAGACAAAAAACAATAAAGGTTTGAAAAATACAGTATAGGCCTACATGTTGCAATTCGAAAAGAGAAACAAAGACGGTGGAACAGGAAGAAAAAATGCTAAATATGCCGTCACAAACGTATAGTATATGAAATAGCAGATTACGGTGGCAGATTAAGAGTTAAAAAATGAAGCAAACGCTGTTAAAGGCAAGAAATTTTCAAGGAAACATTTTTATGTATATGCGTTTGCTGCTACATCATGGGGATCTATTAAAACTAACCTGCGATGTATAACAGTATACCGAAATACAATTGGCAAATATCGTATTAGATACAATTATTGCGGTATTATCTTGCATTTGCATCTGAAATATTTCCAGCCTGAGTATCTTCTATCGCATCGCCGTAAAATATCAAAGCATATTTGGTCAGCCCTGAATATAATATGCCAGGGGTATCGCCCCCTTCTAACCGTCGCGCCATTTCATGGTGACGTGTAAACAGCCTGATTGGCGGTGTTTTCAAGTGTAGTATTGTAAACATCGTGCATCACACGACGCTTTTCGCGGGACCTCAGCCTCTTCTTCTACATTACATGACCTAGCTCACACTGGCAGCCACGCGAGCGCCTCCGCGCTAATACACGCGCTACGGTTCGCGTGGCCATCGTTAATGAGACGTCGGAGTCTTTCTCCAATAAGCCTGGTCAACCGATCGCGTTTGTCTGTTGTACCGTGAACAAAGAGACCGCACTAGCGGCGCGTTGTGTTGCTTTTCGCACCCGCTATGCGTCGGAAGCCTGCATGTGTTTAAAAAAAAAGTCACAGTTTCACCGCAAGGGTGCAGCAATGAATGCGATAGCAAGAAATTGTAATGTTGTACGAAGTGAGGCTGACAGCTAACTCTTTGCGATCCGATTTCACGCTACTCTACAAAACGCTGGTTTAAGAAAATACAACAGCTCCAGAGACACTTCGCACCTTCTCTTCGCGTTGAGAGCGCAGCACGTCGGAGGGTACACCAGGCGCCCGCTGTCGTCTGCCGAGATAGCGAGATAGCGCGCGCGCCAGCGACGACCGTGCTCGTAATATCAAAGGTCGCTCGGTGACCCCCCTCCCCCCCTCGCGTCTCTTCACGTTCGCGAAGGACGGGCGGGGTGTTTCCGCTCTGCTTGAGCATTCGACGGCCGGTCTAACGGCCGGTCTAACAGGCGGGGGATCTTATCGCATGCGCCTCGCAGCGACGGATGTGGACCGGCTCGTTTGATCTCCGCTTCAGCCGCGTTCGTCGCTTACGCTCGCGCGCTATTACCAGCGGGTAGAACGTACGATGCGCTGGGGGATCCTATCAATTTGGACTTTATACTCGACATGACGGCGACGCCGACGGTGACGGCAGAAACCCGTCGACACTGTCCATTTTATTGTTATCGCAATAAAAACGGCACTGACAATACGAGGAAAGTCGGCCCACCCACAAGCGCGAGTGTGCGCGTCACCGTTGCGCCAACGCCAACGACGATGATCAGGTAACTGAAGTCAAACGTACGCGAGACTCATCGTCGTCAGAACACTTTCCCAGCTGCGCTGGTGTTCGTATTTTCAAGGAGTCGGAAGGGCTAATTTTATTTATTTATTTATTTATTTATTTTGCAGTGACAAATACGGTCATTGGTTGAGGAACGACGAAGAAGATGGTTGGTGTGGTTGATGCTCGTGCTGGTTCAGCTGAGGCCACTGACGGCGGTCTCGTCGCTGGTCGTGATTAAAACGGTTGCCTAACCTCGCCTACTAAACACAATCTATCAATTTATTCATTTATTTATTTTATTCACAACAGCTGCCCTGAAGTTCTAGGCCTTAAAGTGACACTAAAGGGAAATATTAAGTCGACGTTGATTGCTGAAATAGCGGTCCAGAAACCTCGTAGTGCTACTTTCGTGCCAAGGAAATGCTTATTTTGAAATAAAATCACGTTTTAGTGGTCCGCATCGCGTTAGCGCACTTCAAATCACCCGCCTAAGCGCGCGGAATCTCTGATGTCACTGTTTTCGTGCCCAACGTTGCCCGCCTTTACTGTGCGGCCGCTGACACTAGCAGCAGCAGAGCGAAAGTAGCGGGAGCCACAGCAACAACAACGGCCATTGTACAGTGTAGCCATTGAACAATACTCTGCTTGCTTGGTACAACTGGGCTCCGCTAGATGGCGCTACGTATCCAGCGCTAGAGGACGGACGTGTTTTTCGTGGGCTCCGGAATGACAGCGACAGATAAGTTTTTTTCTGCATGATTCGAGCTTGCTTTTATTAGTTATATGAGTACATAAGCCACTAGATTGAAGCTTAATTGGGGTTACAACTTTGTACTGTTTCTTGTGTGACAGTCGCCTGGCTTTTTTTTTTTCCGGCCACCACGTGGCTGAAGGGTACACAAGTGTTTTGAAGCATACTGACGGAGTTTTGTGGTACCTTTTGACTTTGAGTGTATGTAATCAGAAGTGTGAACGATCTAGCCATGGTCAAAAAAGACCGTAAAGTGTTCAGGGTGCGGAATGGGATGGAAAATAGAGGTTTGTGCTGATGACAAGACAGAACCAGCTGATGCCAAGTGTAAGCAATGTGAGTTAGAGGCGAAAATGGAAATAATGATGGCTGCCCAGAATAAGCTCATGGTAAGAATCGCCGAGCTGGAGAATGCGTTGGCGACTGAGCGAGAGAAAACGATGGCTATGGAAGAAAGGCTTAAGTCAGCTGAGGAAGGGTTAGCGAAGGCAGTCATGGTGGACAAGGAAGCAAGCGACGGCGGTAACAGGAGGGCATCAACCCCCCATAGTGGGAGACGCGAAGGGGGAAACAGGTTTGGGGAAGACAGGTGCAGGGTTCACAGGACCCAGTTTCCGCGAGGTGGTTTTGGGAATGGGAAGGAGCAAAACAGCGGCGGTTGCGCGAGCTGGTGACCGAGGCAGTGGCTAGGTGCGGGACAGTCCAGCAGAAAAGTCAGAGCACGTGATAATGGCCGGGGACTCGAATTAAGCTAGATGCGCAGAAGCAGTCAAAGAAAGGGTGAGAGGCGACAAACGAGTTTTAATAGGGACGTTCCCGGGACATAGGCTGGGATCAGTGATGAGACAAGCTAGCGCAAAACTCGCAGCTAAAGCTAATGGACGTAACCTCGTGGTAATTGCGGGAGGTCTAAACGATGTTTTGAATGAAGAATCAGCTGAACTAGCGACCACATTGGCGAAAGGGGTCGATGACATGCGCGCCATTTCCCCTCAGGTGCAGATAGTGGTATGCACAATACCGGAGGTACCGGTGCGTGACGGCAACCTGCAAAGAGCGGCTGTGGAATGGTTTACATTTTCGGTACAAGTGCCCTTGACAAACAAGAGAGCCCGCATATAAACAAAACAACTGAACAAGTGCTATTTGAGAGTAAAATATGTAACAGGATATAATACTATTATTTCAAATGGCAAAAACTCGATATATCGACACATATGGTGCCGCTTAAGACAATGCGTTGCTGAACACTTGGCAATGTGAGACAAGAAAAACAGAAAAAAAAAGCTCACAAGGTTCCTGGTGCATTCGCCGAAGACCACCCGAAGCCGCAAGCCATCTTCTCTTTCTTCATTGGATGTAATGATCCTCCCCGCCCCCCTTCAAAAGCTATCTGCACCTGAAGTGGTTTTTGCACTGCCTCCAGGACGGGGAGGCATTCCAAGCTTTCGCACCTCACCTTGTCTTTGCACTGCCTCTGTGATTGGCCCAGTAACCACAGCGGCAATGCAAACCGACGATGTCACGTGGTGACCTCACAATGACGTCACGAGTTTAGGCGATCTGTAACATCGTGATGACGTCATGTGTTGACGTTATGTGTGATGATTTTTGCATCACTCGCCTTAACCCCGCCGACGGTCAATTTTCGTATTTTCATGAGGCATCTAAGGCTTTCGCCAGAAAGAGTATCGGTTAAATGCGGTAAACGCAACACCGCGATACACGGTATAGAACATAATAACGGTGGAAGACATCAAACAATGAAAAGCAGGGAAATAGGTGCGACGCTTTCATGGAACGTTGCTAGACCATTGGAGACAAGGGCACTGCCATTTTGCCTTTTGAAGTGCGGTAGGAAAAGCGGAAACACAACAGCACACGGTGAATTCCACAGATAAGCGGTGTCCTTCTAGAGAGCAGTACGGGGGGAAAAGAGTTCATAACTTTATACTAGTGATGTAGAACTATCGGAAAATTGACTATCGATAACATCGAAAGTTTCTTTTGAACTATCAATAGTGTAAAGAAACTATCGATAGTACAACTATCGATACTATTATCGATAGTGCAATCGATAGTACTGTCAGAAGAAGTAATGTCGGTAGTATTACTACCGACATTACCATCAATAGTATCAATTGTGATTCGAATAACTGCTGTTGGTGGCCGTTGCAACAATTTTTGGCGAAATAAGTATTCCAGCAGTGAAAATTCGCCAATACGTCCACAATAAATTCATATTCAAAAGTAAGCACTTGCACCTTACAAATTAACAAACCTATTTCTTGATCCTTTGACTTCAAAGTTACAAAATGCGACATAAATTTGAAGCCGCACGATACCGTCAATTGTAACTGTCTCGTTTCCTGTACACCTGAATACTTCAACTTAATTTTCATGTGTCAGCCAAAAATCATGGTGAAGGACAGCAAGCATGTCAACATTCGTGCTCTTGAGCCTGCTCCTCCTGCTCCACACACTCGGAGAATCAAGTTAATACTGTAATGAGTTCGCGCGGTTGATATTATACTAACGATCGTAGTATAAAACGATCGATAGTATCGATAGTATAAACTATCGATAGCGCTATCGATGGCTTCTTTTACCATCGATAGTTCGATAGTACAGAACTATCGATAGTATCGATAGTGCCATCGATAGTTCTGCATCGCTACTTCATACATGTTTTAGTACTGCCCGAAATTACCAACCTTTTTTTGTAAAAAGATCGAGTCGGACGCTGCGTAAGGTGTTTCTAGTACAAGCCTTTGTTGATTCCACGTTTTTCATGGTGTATCTTACAGAATACGTTTTAACCTTTCGCGATAGCGTCTAGTTTATAAGAATTCGACATTTCCAAATGCTAAAAGTGCAGTTGGCGACGGCTTCCTGCTGCACGAGCAAAAGAAAAAATGCCCCCACCTCCCCGAAGGGAATCGTGAGGAAATGCGAATGCATTTCGCGCGCGCTTCACTCCATTTATATATGGTGGTTGTGATTCGAAGAAGGAAAAGGCGCCTAATTTCTGCAGCCCGGTCGGGAGCATGGCGCAGCGCCTGTTTTTTTTTCTTTCTTTTTTTGTTTTTTTCTTTTTTATTTATATACACATATATATATATATATATATATATATATATATATATATATATATATATATATATATATATATATATATATATATATATACGTGCGAGCGAGCGGAGGGGGAGAGTGGGGCGCAGGGAAAAGAGAGCGAACGGCGAGAGAAGGAGCGGCGAAGCACTGCACCTACCCTCTTCTACACTCTCTCGCACCACATGCTCCGGTTGCTAGGGGCGAGGATAAGCGCGCGCGCCCGCAGCTGTTGCTATGGGAGAGGGAGTGAGAGCGGAGCGATAACACCTGCCGGCGAGCGGCCGCCGCCGCGGACAACGCCGGACAACGCCGCAGAACGCCGGATGCTTGACATAGCCCGACTGAGAAATGCATTCGCATTTCAAAAATAAATGAATGTAGCTGCTGCGCTCGGAATATTTTACAGTGGGCTCACACTTGTATTTCTGTGAATATCCCCAACTGCTGAAGCATGTTCGAGTGTTGTCCTTATAGAGGTTTTATAGGCCAAAGCATTACACTCCTTGAAGCCTTGGATAGCGTTCGCCGTAGGTAGCCTAGTTGTCTAGTGGGGTTCTTGTGTATATAGGTGACGCGATCGTTCAATAGAACATCAGCTGTAATAACTACCCCTCAGTTTTTGTATGAACTACAGACAGACTATTGCTGCTGATTCCTAAGTGAAACATAGTGGATTGTTCTTACGCGTAAGTGTTATGGCTACCGTGTTACTGTCCATCATTTTCATCATCTCACCTGTGCGTTCACCAGTTCATCATTATCTGGGCGTACAAGTCATTGTAATGATAATCATTGTTTGCCTCGCCGGGTATTCGACCTCTGGCTTGCAGGCCCGTGCTGTAAAACAGCATTGTACCATGATACTGGACGTTGTTTTTATATTACATATTGCAGTGTGCTTAGCAGTTTGTAACGCAGGCGCAAAAGAATGACAAATAAAAAAGAGAGGCAATCATAACACACACGCAAAAATTGCGAGAAAATTGCCCAATTTTGTTGTGAATATTTGTTGAAATGCGAAAGTTCTTTTTTTTTTCCTGGTGTCAGTTTCCAACAGTTCAACCTAAGTCATTTTTATAAACAGTGTTGTTTCCGTACACAAAAATCATACTGTCGGAGATAAAAATTATTATTTTTTCAGTGTCTGGGATTCGGACCATCCTAAAAGTGCAAGACAATGGGACCTTTGCCCCACTGCCTGAGATCCGAAACAGAAACGCGTTTTTTTTTAGGCTACGTTCCGTTCCGATGCTTGGAAGGACTTTGTTATGTCATATAAAAATTTTAGGAATGCGATCCAAAGCCGGTATTCCAAGCGGACTGCCTTTGTCTGAACGCACGCGGTAATAAAATGAAAACGCAGTGCTGCATTGGAGAATAGCAAATGAGAATCAGGAAGCACATGTGGGCTTTATTTATTTTTTCTAATGTCGCCTGTACATGGACATTTTTGCACATAACAGTAAACAATGTTCTTTGTTCTAACTATTCCATTTCATGGCCATTGAGAACAGACTAAGAGATTAGGCAAGGTTCATCTGTGAACAGTCCATAAACCTAGTGTTATAACTCAATAAATGTACGTTGCGCTGCGTCACCACCAATAGCCCTGGCAATGGGAAAATTTCGTTACGACGGCCAACCGTAAAGCCTTACGGTAGAGCAAAATGGGAGTTTTAGTTTAGCTTCAGCGTGATAGATGGAGTTAATGGCGTAACGTTATCGTACCGCAAGCTTTCACCGCGGAAAGCGACTTTTAGAACAGCGGGATTGCGTCCACATGACAATGAGGTGAATGCAGCGTCCGCTAGCGGAGGACGATTGCGTAAAAAAATTTAGAAGAAAAAAACTGAGAATAATGACTTGTATCGCCGCGTACCGTAATATTCCTACTTTATAGTAAAAATAAAACTAAATAAATTATATGAGCCACGCGCCAAAAGCTGAAAGGTACATGATGCATAATTGTTTACAACGATTCTCTTGTTAGGCCGAGGAACGCTTCATATGAACAGCGCATTCGCCAACTCCGCTAAGTTGTTCATAGTAGGCAGCTATAGTTTAGGTTTAGCATGATAGCTGGGGTTAAGGGAATAGTGTTAACGTGCCGCAAACGTTCGTTGCGGACAGGGCGTTATAGTTTAGCGGGATACTCTTTACGTGCCCAAGCTCGGACAGTGGCGTCACCTAGCGGAGGGTGAATGCATTAAAAAGAGGGAAAAGAAAAAAAACTGAGCATTCTCGCCTACATCCCCGCGCGCAGCAGTATATGACAACTTTTTCTTTTCGTATTAATAAAGGTAAATGAATATGAACCACGCTCCAAAAGCGCAAATTTTTATGTTGCAGATTTGTTTATACCGATGTTCTTGTTTGGTATAGGGACGTTCCAAAGTGGAAGCGATCTCAAAATATCACAACATATCCACGAAGTGAATGATGACGAGTGGGCGAAGCCGCGGGGGGGATCATTCGGGTAACCATGAATCTCCCCGTACATTGCCCACTCGATCATGCAAAGACGGGACACGTCGTGACGTGAGCCCTCACCGCCTCTGGATCGGCTTGCCGACGCTGCAGCTTCGCGAGCCCTCAACTCCGGTCGGCTTGCTTGCGCTGCCGTGCCGCTGCAGCATCACGAGCCCGAAAATCTGGATCCGCTTGTATGCGTCGCCACCGCCTACTTCTCTCTCGCACAACTTGAGAGCCCCTGCTGCAGCCGCTTTCCGAGCCCTCCGCTCCGCCGCCGCCTTGTCTTCTTCGTTGTTCATAGCAGTAGTAGTAGTATCGAAGCGCACTGAGTGACGAGAGTGGAGCAAGCGCGCCGGAGATTGGAGCGAGCGCCGCAGAGCCATCTAGTGGGCGCAATGCAAATCAAATGAGAGCACAGCTGCGCCTCTAGCGGGAGCGGCGAGTACTAGCGTGGCTACACCGGGGGGAGTGATGTACAAGACTCGACCTTAAGGAGCTTCGCCCCTAAGAGAGAATGTGCTCTGTAACGCGCTTATTGTTCATCGTCATCAGCGCCATCGTCATCGAATGGTTACCTTGCATGTGCTGTGCCGTGATAGCAGCGTCATCGTCATCGCACTAGCGTGGCTACGCCGAGTGACACCGGCGGAGCGATGTACAAGCCTCGACCTTCAGGAGCTTCGCCCCTAAAACTAGGCTAACTTATCCGTAATACTCGGTCGTTGAAGCTGCCTGAAGGCAAGCGAAGCCAATTTGTGCAGTCGTTAGCTACGAATGAAGTGGATCCGTCCCCACCAACGCTAAATTCAGCTCGAAGCGGGCGTCCAAAACCGCCGCGATGTTTTACGTACACTACGTAGACCACGCAAACACGGTAACGCTAAATCTGAAAAATAGCGTGTGTACTGTACACGCTACGGGTCTTTTAGCGTACTGCGCGTGCGCAATTCGATCCTGCTATTCCGCTAAGCCCGCTATCCCGCTAAGCCCGCAAAACTATAACTGTCTAATATATTCTTTCGTCGAAACTGCCACTTTACACAGTCTTTTACTGCGAACGGAATGAGTCCAACAGCATCAACGCCAAATTTAATTCGAAGTGGGACCCCGGAACAGCCGCCATGTTTAACGTAGACTGCGTAAACCACGAAAACACAGTAATGTTTAATCTGTGAAATAGCTTACGTACGGTGCGTACGCTATCCGCTATGACTTGTTAACATATTGCGCATGCGCATTTCGCAACACCTCTTCTGCTAGTCCCGCGATTCCGCTAATCTCGGTAAACTAACACTGTCTATTCTATTGCACTCTGTTCAGCAGCCTTCATATACATTATTGATGCAATAACACCTCACAATAAAAGATAATCCATTATAATGACTAGAATTATGTCTGTGAAAGGTTCACCAAGCTAGGCATACGAATAGGATCCGAGCTTTTCTATTGTGTACTGTTACATATAATTGCACTGGAGGTCTCGTGGAACCATTTCAAACTCTACAAGGCTCTGAGCGTTATGAAGCCCTATAATTTGGTAACTGCGATCACACTCGTTGTCTTCGGCTTTCTTTTGTCCCCAAGAGAAAACGGAGCTCCATCAACTGCTCTTGCGCTACCATTCCCTGCGCCAATCCCACAATTACGGGTATCTCCCAGTGTGATGGCAAGAAGGCGTAGTGCACATTCACCCAGCGCCAAGAATAAACCAAAGAATACTCAGCCTCAAGGAACCAGCAAGCGTTTTAAAAAACGTATGAGAAAAGCGGCGGGAAACCACAAACCTTATCAAACGCACTATACCAGGTAAAACGCACGCCACAGGCGGCGATCCAGCAAACGGCGGTGTTATGCTTCTTTCAGATGGCATGTAAGTGTTTTCTGGATTTATTTGTTTGATCGTTGTATATTACTGAATCCTTAACATATATCACAAATTACCTGATTTAAGTTACAGTATAACGTTTTGAAATCGAGTGTGTTATTTTGAGACAGTAGTGATTACCTGCAACTTGCAGAGCGCGGTTCAATGTTATAAACGTGTAGTATATTGTCCAGTGTACAGGTACAAGTACAGAGCCTTGTCTGCTTCACTAGCAATATTATAATTTGATGTTTAAAAACGTAATATAATCCGGTCTGTGCTTTGAACCCTTCTTGAATCAAACGCAAGAATGAACGCATGAACCTTAAAATAGCAGAGCATTCCGCCAGCTTACAAAACTACTTTCAGAAAGGACCAAGGAAAGCAAACACGTAAATGGAGAACTGACAGAGAAACTTTTATTGTGCGACCACAATAGTTTTGGGGGGTAGTGATATCATAATACTTAATTCGTCTAGTCTCCCCGTGAAAATCGGCAACCCCAAACAGCCAGCCACCAAACCTGTTGTCACAATTCGGTTTCATGGCATCTATGCAAAATAATAATATTTTGGCTAGCTCTCTATAATTCTTACTTCACAGAAGCCACAATATTGCCAGATCATTGTAGCAATACGGCAACCCGGAGCTTACGTTAACGAACCAGCTTCTTAATGGGCGAAATTGTACCCAGAGAACCAAGCAACAATGAAAGGAAAAAAAAACCGCCAGCATGATCATCAAAATGTGACCCAGTGCTGAATTTCAGGGTTCCTCACACAGGCGTCATCGTGCGTTAGAGCGTGCTCATTGGTGCTGGAGTACGTTGAGAATGTACAGTCGCGCGAGGTTATCGCGCGAGCGTCGACCTGCCTAACGTCTCAGGGGCCTAGCGGCAAGCTTCGGAACAGTGACAATCAAGATTGCGCATTGTTCTCTCCCTCGTTGACTGTTCCATGCTACAGCAATCACCCCTACTATGAATGCTACGCCCTTTCCCTCCTCTATTTTGAGCGTTCCATTCGTTGTAATCAAGTGCATTTTTAAATGCGAATGCATTTCTTAGTCGGGCTATGTCAGGCGCATCCGGCGTTGTCCGCGGCGCGGTCCGCGCGCCTCTCCGCTCTCACTCCCTCTCCCATAGCAACAGCTGCGGGCGCGCGCGCTTATCCTCGCCCCTAGCAACCGGAGCATGTGGTGCGAGAGAGTGTAGGAGAGGGTAGGTGCAGTGCTTCACCGCTCGTTCTCTCGCCGTTCGCTCTCTCTCCTCCCTGCGCCCCACTCTCCCGTCCGCTCGCGCCTCACTCTCGACCGTTCGCTGGCTGGGCGCCTCTCAAGGCGATGGCAGAAGTCGGTGCATTCGCATTTCCTCACGAGTCCCTTCGGGGGAGGTGGGGGGCTTTTTTTTGTGGGCTCTTATCTGCGCGGGTTTTTCGTCTTTTAGGATAGCTTACCAGTGTCCTGTCTAACGACTGTACCCCCCGACTTCCACTGCACACTCCTTAATGATACTAGTCAGATTATCATTCATTGCGTCAACGCTAAGGTCGGTTTCCTCGGTTAAAGCCGCGTACCTATTCTGAAGTGAAACTCTGAATTCCTGTGCTTTCCCTCTCAGAGCTAGTTCATTAATCAGCTCCTTGCGTATCAGTTTCTGCCATTCCTTCCTCAAGTCTAGGTGAATTCTAGATCTTACCATTCTGTGGTCACTGCATCGGATCTTGTTAACTACTTCCACATCCTGTACAATGTCCGGGTGGGCACACATTATGAAAAACCTCATTAAGAAACGTCAAACCATGAAAGCCTCAAATGCAACAGACAAAATAGAGCTGGCGGAGCTTTCCAAGTTAATCAATAGGCGTAAAGTAGCCGACACAAGAAGGTATAACATGGAGAGAATTGAGCATGCTCTAAAGAACGGAAGAAGCCTCAAAGCTATGAAGACAAAACTGTGCATAGGCAAAAAATCGGATGTATGCATTAAGGGACAAGGAAGCAAGGTCACAACCAATATGGATAGAATAGTTGAGGTAGCGGAAGAGTTCTACAGAGATCTGTACAGCAGCCGAGACAGTCAGGATGATAACGTAAGAAGCAATAATAGCCCACAGGAATCTGACATCCCACCAATATTGACAGGAGAAGTAAAGAAAGCCCTAAAGGGAATTCAAAGAGGCAAAGCCGCTGGTGAGGATCAGGTAACATCAGACCTGTTGAAAGACGGTGGAGAGATCATGTTAGAAAAACTGGCCACCCTGTATACGAAGTGTCTCTCGACAGGGAGGATACCAGATTCTTGGAAGAATGCCAACATCATCTTGATCCATAAGAAAGGGGACGTCAAGGACCTGAAAAATTAGAGGCCCATCAGCTTACTGTCCGTTGTCTACAAGCTATTTACAAAAGTAATTGCTAACAGAATTAATACGACATTAGAGTTCAATCCACCAAAGGACCAGGCAGGATTTCGTTCAGGCTTCTCAACAACAGACCATATTCATACTATCAATCAGGTGATAGAGAAATGCGCGGAATACAACCAACCCCTATACATAGCCTTCATAGATTACGAGAAGGCATTTGATTCGGTGGAGACATCAGCAGTCATGCAGGCACTGCGGAAGCAGGGCATCGACGAAGCCTATATAAACATAATGGAAGAAATCTACAGCGGATCCACAGCCACTATAGTCCTCCATAAAGAAAGCGGCAGAATCCCAATAAAGAAGGGCGTACGGCAGGGAGACACGATCTCTCCAATGCTATTCACCGCGTGTTTACAGGAGGTTTTCAGGGCCCTAGATTGGGAAGAGTTAGGGATAAGAGTTAATGGAGAGTATCTCAGTAACCTGCGATTCGCTGATGACATTGCATTGATGAGTAACGCGGGAGACGAATTACAGCTTATGATTACTGAACTGTATACGGAAAGTAGAAGAGTAGGTCTGAAAATTAATATGCATAAAACTAAAGTAATGTGGAACAATCTTGGCAGAGAACAGCGCTTTGCGATAGGTGGCGAGACACTGGAAGTTGTAAAGGAGTACGTCTATTTAGGACAGGTAGTAACCGAACCATGAGAGTGAAATAACTAGAAGAATAAGGATGGGATGGGGCTCATTCGGCAAGCATTATCAAATCATGAATGGTAGTCTACCACTATCCCTCAAGAGGAAGGTATATAACAGCTGCATCTTACCGGCACTTACCTACGGAGCAGAAACCTGGAGACTTACAAAGAGGGTTCAACTTAAACTGAGGACGACGCAGCGAGCGATGGAAAGGAAAATGATAGGTGTAACCTTGAGAGACAGGAAGAGAGCAGAGTGGGTCAGGGAACAAACGGGGGGTTAAGGATATCATAGTTGAAATCAAGAAGAAGAAATGGATATGGGCCGGGCACGTAGCACGTCGACAGGATAACCGCTCGTCATTAAGGGTAACTGACTGGATTCCAAGAGATGGCAAACGCGTGAGGGGGGAGACAGAAAATTAGGTGGGTAGATGAGATTAAGAAGTTTGCAGGTATAACGTGGCAGCAGAAAGCAAAGGACCGGGTTGATTGGCGAAACATGGAAGAGGCCTTTGCCCTGCAGTGGGCATAGACAGGCTGACGATGATCTCCGCGGGCGATTACAAAATTGCTGGGAAAGATGTGTTATAGCTGGTGCTTGGCACTGCTTCGTTTAAGCAGCTTCCTCAGACGGGGAGTGATCACAGCTTAAGGAACAGCGAAAAGAGTCAGGGAAGCTTGCCTGACACCACCCTCTCTTCTAAAGAGTATTCTGGGACGTGGCGCTGTTGTAGTTCTTGGTCGACGCTAGCGCTATAACCTTCAAATCGCGCTCGACTGTACATGGACATCAGCGCCATGCACACGGACTCATTAGAACCATATCTGAGAAGCCTCCTATATTACAAAGGCACGCCTTGTGCAGCAGTACTATCGCAAGACTTCTCTAATGGTGAAAATTCAATGTAAACGAAAACGAAAAGAAGTGGGCCTACCCATACGAATGCACCAGTGCCTACGTGTTACGGATACTGGTTCTAACAATCTCTTCAGAAAGGGAAAATAGACGACCACCCGTTTGTAGCACGAAGCTACAAGGAAATCCGTACGGATCTCTCAGAAAGAAAACTTCTTAGTTGCCGAACAATTCGTCTTGGTTCGGGGTTCGAACCCGGGACCAACGCCTTTCCGGAGCAGTGGATCTACCAATTGAGTTGGTAGAGCGAGGGCGAATTCATCGACAACTCCAAGCAACGGACACAAGTAATGCAAATGAGCTCTGCGGAATCCCGCAGAACTCATGGCTTCGTGCTACAAACGGGTGGTTGTCTTGTCTATTTTCCTTTCTTAACCCTTCCGCCACATTGCGGGATTCCGCAGAACTCATTTGCATAACAATCTCTTCTTGCCTTGTTTTCAACCAGAGTCCAAACTACTCTTGCGTACTTCAAGCAGTTACCATTTATAAATGCGGAATATTTCAAAATAATCCAAAATCCAGAAGACGTAATTGTGTTATATTTGAAAGCAACCGAAACCCAATTTAGGATTTCAGGACGAAAGCACCTAACGACGTTATGTCTCTCGGGCGCATACCGGAATTGCCAGCAGTCAACCGGAAATTAAGCATTGGCTTCATTATTATGAAACCCAAATAAAAGTTAGAAAGTCATGTAAAAAGGAGACAATGGTTCAGGTTCAAGTTTGTATATAATACGCATTGTACCGGATTATTAAGCACCAATTAACAATAAGGTCAACTAATTAGAAATTATTCGAATAAGTTCTTTAAAAGGGCCTGCCCTTTCTTGCGGGTTTGTGCCAACGCGGTTGCACATACCAACTACACAACAGTGTTATTACACTGGTCAGCTCACTCATTCAAGCGCATGATGCTGAACAAGTTGGTCCTTGTGCCTTGTCAGTGTGTGCAGCAGTACACTGAAGCTATGCAAGTCGACGAGCAAAACGTAAACGAAGTCTGCCCAAGAGAAGCCGAAGCTCATCAAGCGCTAGGGGTAGCGCCATTAGACAGTTAAATGGAACATCAGATTGCATCACTTTTTAAAGCGAAGCATTTCTTAGCGTGCTGTAAGCACTTTTGCGTTTCTAAGTATAATTCTATCTATCTATCTATCTATCTATCTATCTATCTATCTATCTATCTATCTATCTATCTATCTATCTATCTATCTATCTATCTATCTATCTATCTATCTATCTATCTATCTATCTATCCATCTATCCGCCTACTTCTGGGTGCTCTCGTGATCGCCTCTTTCACATGGGGTAGACCAAAATTTGCGTGGGAGGGTAAGAGGTATTGACGAATAGGGAACCAAAGCTCAAGTTTTCGGAGCGACGACAGCGCCGCGCTGTGGCTCTGGAGAGAAGCGCTGGTGAAACTGGGGATAAGCACGGCGGAGGGCGCGCCTGTTTCACCAGCAGCCGACAGCGGCGGCACACGTGCGCACGCGTTCTTCCGTCGGTGCTGGCAGCTTAGACGTTGCGCCGTGAGCTTGGTACGCTGAACCGAGAGGCTTGCTTTGCGAAGCTGCATTTCCGCGATGGTAGAAGCGACCCCACGAAAGCGGAAGCGAGGTCCGAAGTATTACTGTGTGCCACAGCAGTGCAGACAGTACCAAGGCACGCGATCCGCCTGTAAAACTGCATCACTTCCCGGACAAGTCGTACGAGAGAGAAAGTACACAAGCGTGGGTCACCGCAGTTAAAGGAATAAAGTTCTAGCTCTGTCTCGCCTTCCGTTTTCGTTGACTCAATTCTTCGCTTGAAATCGTTTGTTTCGACTACCTGAATCAGTACGTAACGAGGCGCGTGCATGCAACGACTGCTGTAGTGATTGGTCGCCGTCTTGCATTTTTACATCCAATTACGGTTGCATGTTGAAGGGTGATTCCACGAGAGATCGAACATGCATGTCCGGTCGATATCTTTGTTTGGTCTGGGTTTTTTATATGTTATGCGGGCACATTCAAAGTGCACGGAACCGAAAATTTTATTTCCGAAAAACGCTCCGAGCGCGAGAAAAAAGTTATTTCAGCGTGGCGGCGCGGGCGTCTTCTTTTTGCTCACCGCAATATTTTTAGATGTGAAGCATCTTATGGCGAAGCTTAATCCGGTGGTGGTGGTGGTGTGCCGGCGTGACCACCCTTACTGCGCATGCGCAAACCTTTCAAAAAAAAAATATTAAATAAAAAACCTCCTCTCTCTCCTCTAGGTATCCCTCCCCGCGGCAACCACACCCTCACTGCGCATGCGCCTCCCCTCCTCTCTCCCCTCCTACGTTCCCCCCCCTCTCTCCTCTAGGCATCCCTGCCCGCGGCGTCCATACTCCCACTGCGCATGCGCGTCCCCCTCTCTCTCCTCTCCTACGCTCCCCCTCTCTCCTCTAGGCATCCCTGCCCGCGGCGTCCACACTCCCACGGCGCATGCGCGTCCCCCCTCTCTCTCCCCCCCCCCCCCCCTCTCTCGCCTCGCGACGCCGACGCAGGCAGCGTCTGCTAGCGAGTTTCTTGGTTCAAAAAACCGACTGCTCTCGCTGCACAACCGTTCACTGGCCACCCCGTATATATGGCAATGGATCTTGACCTCCAAGGTGGTGCCGGTGGGAGATTTCTCCTGTGCGTTGTTGAACAATAAAAATTCGCAGCTTGCGCGTTAACTAAAAGCGGACTGCGGGTATCTGTGTCCAGTCGGAGTCTTCTGTCTCTCATTGCCCATTAGCAGCGATTGGCATGTTCCAGTAGGAAACACCGCTCCATCACTGCGTGCTTTGCGCCTCCCCAGTTTTCTGTCCTGCGCAACGCTGCGATGAGCACCAGCGTCAACGCCACCGCCAATGTAAGCGTTAGCGCCCGCTGCTTCACATCTACACATGGTTCCCTTTAGCGGGAGATGGTGTAATTTTTTGGATTTCGCGGCCGAATTTAATGCTAACTGTAAACGTGGCGTCGATAATATTTTGTGTTGGTTTTAATAGCCAATACTGTGAACTACATCCATGCTTTTTTGATGCTGTCCTCCAAAAGAAAAAAATGTAAAAAAATGGCAAACACGGCCCAAATCTAAAATGTTTGCTAAGTTTGATGCGTCTTCGCCCGTTTGCTATTTTACGCAGAAACTTCAACACTGTGTCACTTATAGAAAAAAGGCCTTTGAAATATTTCTGTGAAAGATCGTTTTCCTACAAGCAGCGTAAAAAAAGAAAAAGAATAGTTAAAAAAGCAAGTTTTTTTCAAAAAAAGCCCATTTTCAAAACACAAAATAAAAAAAAAAACCCGGTCTCAATTTTGACGAAATTTTTTTATCGAAGAGCGCTTATGTCAGTCAATGCACGGTTTCAATATCATATGTCCTCATTGGCTTTGTTAACGAGATATAACGGGCCAAAATGGCCCTTGCTGTGTGTTCTCACTTCAGTGCCTTTGATGGTTGTTATCAGCTTGCATTGTGCGTAAATCTGCAGTACTACTTATTTTGCTGCAGCAAAACCTCACTCTGGTGGCCTGTCTTCAGGAAAAATGTATTCTCAGATTTTATTTGTGTCTATCGAGAGCGGGGTGGGCTGCTTCCGCTCTTTAAGGGACTACGCGTACATAGTTTGCAGGCTTCAAACTCGCCTACAAGCATAAGAAAAAAGGTGGACGCACCTGTTCAACATATTAATCGGTTCATGTTCCTCAAGAAATGCTTGGTGTACCTCATCGCGGTTCTCAGATGTAGACAGGTTTTCCATAAGACGCGTAAGGCAATGCCAGCAGAACTCCGCCGCGAATATTCTCATCATATGTGGCAGTGGCCTCCGCAGGTGGCAACAACAGAAACAGTAATGGCAAAAAAACACAGAACATTTACGCAACGAAAATGTTATCGAAACGTGGGAGACCAAGCTCGCTTCGGAGGACCTGGACCAACAACGACGTCTCATCGCCAGGGCCAAGGAGGCAGCGAAGGTCAGAAGGTTCCTGGAATGAGGAGACCTCCCGCCTAGGGTAGACGCGGGTCTTGCACCGCGATACCGTTTCGTGAAATAAACGTTTATTCCTCCTCCTTCTCATCCTCAACATTCTTCTTCTTGTGAACGCGTAAATAATTGACACAGGATACTCGGACCTAGTCATGGGTCACACGCATCGTGTGCAGCGAACAGACCAAGTCGATACGTTTACACTGAACAGCGCCACACTCATTCTCTCACTTATGCGCTGCTGTCGTGAATGAGTTTCCGAAATTGCTAATGTTTTCGCACTTTATGACCAAGGCTTTGTCTGTCTAAAGGCTTTGTACTACGACAATTAATGTGTGGGTCAGACTCGTAGTCAAAATTAAGGATAACGTATACGTCTGGATCCACCAGTAATCCCTACTGTTCTCGACAAGCGAAAGCACTTCAGCAAAATTGCCGACAGAACATCATAAATTGGGCAGCTTCGGCCACTTGGGGGCTTAATCATGCCGCACCACACGTTTTCTGGCTGCTGAAACGCTGAGGTAAAGGTCGAGATGATACAAGATGACGTTATCTGCGACGCCGAAAACATGAGATGGCGGGAAGCGAAATTATCGGCTCATGTGTGGCTCAGATAACTTCTTACAAATGTTATTTAGGCACACTGTGCGTCAAATAGATAAGATGGTTAGAGCATCCAGAGCACGTAACGGAAGGGAAGCAGGCAGTGAGAAAGCACCTCCATCAGGGCCGTAACTAGGGGCTCCGGAGTTGAGGGGGTTCTTACACCTCCCGAAATTGTTGTATGCTTTAACTTTTCGGGGATACTAAGGTATTTACATGCCTTCACATCGACTACCAGTTGCCATGTTAGACGCGTTGTACATATTATAACATCCTCCGAAAAAAATGCGCCCACCTCCCCGAAGGGAATCGTGAGGAAATGCGAATGCATTTCGCGCGCGCTTCACCTCCATTTATATATGGTGGTTGTGGTTCGAAGAAGGAAAAGGCGCCTGATTTCTGCAGCCCGGTCGGGAGCAAGGCGCAGCGCCTTTTTTTTATGCTTTTTCTTGTTTTTTTATTTTTTTTATTTTTTTAATTTTTTTTTTTTCATATATAGCTCCGCCGAGCTCCGCCGCAGTCCGCTTTTAGTTAACGCGCACGCTGCGAATTTTTATTGTTCAACAACGCACAGGAGAAATCTCCCACCGGCACCACCTTGGAGGTCAAGATTCATTGCCATATATACGGGGTGGCCAGTGAACGGTTGTGCAGCGCGAGCAGTCGGCTTTTTTCAACCAAGAAACTCGCTAGCAGACGCTGCCTGTGTCGGCGTCGCGAGGCGAGAGAGGGAGAGGGGGGGAGCGTAGGAGAGGAGGGAGAGGGGGGCGCGCATGCGCAGTGGGAGTGTGGACGGCGCGGGCAGGGATGCCTAGAGGAGAGAGGGGGGGGAGCGCAGCAGGGGAGAGAGGAGGGGAGGCGCATGCGCAGTGAGGGTGTGGTTGCCGCGAGGAGGGATGCCTAGAGGAGAGAGAGGGAAAGATGAGGTTTTTATTTTTATTTTTTTTAAAGGGTTTGCGCATGCGCAGTAAGGGGTGGTCACGCCGCACACCACCACCACCGGATTAAGCTTCGCCATAAGATGCTTCACATCTAACACCTGCCGGCGCGCACACCTCCTAAACCTATCCTCCTCCTCCTCCTCCGCGGACAACGCCGCACAACGCCAACGCCGCACAACGCCAACGCCGGATGCCTGACATAGCCCGACTATGAAATGCTTTCGCATTTAAAAATTTTCTGGGTACGGCCCTGACCTCCATAACACGGCGTGTGGCATTTAGTTACAAATTAAGCAAGCTTGTCGCTGAGTATAGGAGCTTTGTTTGTGTGTGCAAGACGAGTTTCGGCAAAGTCACCTAAAGCATGTGCTCGCGGTGTCTCGCGTGCTCCTGATTAGCGAATAATGGCGGGGTAAGTTGAGGTTGCAAGCTGCAAACCGCGGATATTCGTGACAGAGGTCTGCTGGCATTCCCTTACGCATCTTATGGAAAACCTGTCTACATCTGAGAACCGCGATGAGGTACACCAAGGATTTCTTGAGGAACATGAACCGATTAATATGTTGAACAGGTGCGTCCACCTTTTTTCTGATGCTTGTAGGCGAGTTTGAAGGCTGCAAACTATGTACGCGTAGTCCCTTAAAGAGCGGAAGCAGCCCACCCCGCTCTCGATAGACACAAATAAAATCTGAGAATACATTTTTCCTGAAGACAGGCCACCAGAGTGAGGTTTTGCTGCAGCAAAATAATTAGTACTGCAGACTTACGCACAATGCAAGCTGATAACAACCATCAAAGGCACTGAAGTGAGAACACACAGCAAGGGCCATTTTGGCCCGTTATATCTCGTTAACAAAGCCAATGAGGACATATGATATTGAAACCGTGCATTGACTGACATAAGCGCTCTTCGATAAAAAAATTTCGTCAAAATTGAGACCGGGTTTTTTTTTTTATTTTGTTTTTTTGAAAATGGGCTTTTTTTGAAAAAAACTTGCTTTTTTAACTATTTTTTTTTCTTTTTTTACGCTGCTTGTAGGAAAACGATCTTTCGCAGAAATATTTCAAAGGCCTTTTTCTATAAGTGACACAGTGTTGAAGTTTCTGCGTAATATAGCAAACGGGTGAAGACGCATCAAACTTAGCAAACATTTTAGATTTGGGCCGTGTTTGCCATTTTTTTACATTTTTTTCTTTTGGAGGACAGCATCAAAAAAGCACGGATGTAGTTCACAGTATTGGCTATTAAAACCAACACAAAATATTTTCGACGCCACGTTTACAGTTAGCATTAAATTCGGCCGCGAAATCCAAAAAATTACACCATCTCCCGCTAAAGGGAACCATGTGTAGATGTGAAGCAGCGGGCGCTAACGCTTACATTGGCGGTGGCGTTGACGCTGGTGCTCATCGCAGCGTTGCGCAGGACAGAAAACTGGGGAGGCGCAAAGCACGCAGTGATGGAGCGGTGTTCCGGTGAGCAAAAACAAGACGCCCGCGCCGCCACGTTGAAATATTTTTTTTCTCGCGCTCGGAGCGTCTTTCGGAAATAAAAATTTTTGGTTCCGTGCACTTTGAATGTGCCCGCATAACATATAAAAAACCCAGACCAAACAAAAATGTCGACCGGACATGCATGTTCGATCTCTCGTGGAATCACCCTGAAGCAACTTTGTGTTTTGATGCCTTGTGTTTGTGAGACCTAGCTGTCGTTGTTGGATGTTCACACTCACATACTTCATACCGCGGTTAGCGTTGCGGTGTTGGTTGCGTTCAACTGAACTCCACACAAGGCTGCATCATCGCGCCGGAACGAACGCCTGTGCATTTTCAGCTAACTTGACATCGTTTTGCTTGTTTGTTCTGTTTTTGTCGCTTTTTTAGGGTGGTATATATTTAAGCCGCTCAATCTAACTGGCACTTAATTCAGGAATTGTTATTACCATCTTCGGAGATTATGCGGTTTTCTTTCACGCGCACTGCGCACTCGTACATTGCTTCGAGTGTGCGTTTACGGGTGCGCTTTGCGCGAGCTCCTCGCGCGCCCGATACCACATCGCGCCTGAAATTCGACACCTCTCACGCCGAGCCGCGTTGGCGCAGCAAGTCTTATACACCTGTAAAGTCGATATTCTCATAAAAAGGGAGTGCAAGCACGAAGCGAGAAGCGAAAAAAAGACAGACAGACCAGGCGAGGCGAGCAGTTCTACTTGCTTCGCAGCAGTTAAAGCTAAGCTAAGCTAACTGCCTCGTGGCTAAGTCAGCGGGTGATGCTCCAGCGGTACGGAGGGCATGACTCGAACCTTCTCAGGCTTTTTAGTGCCACGGCCGTGTAGTCTTTGTTTCTTTCTCTCTCTTTTTTTTTTTTTTTTTGCACGCCGCGAAAGTTCGTTCACTTCAGTACGCCTTTGCCACTGCCAGCATGCACATCTAAACAACGATCACATGTTTTTCATAGTCGACAACGTGGAACATCGATAACCGTGGTTAACGAACTTCTCTCCTTTGATTACGTTCGCTTTCCGAAGTGCCTGTCCAGCGGGTAGATCTTTTTCAAGCGGTACACAGCCACGGCCGAACTGGAGGAGCCGCACGCGCGCGCGTGCCGCTCCTCCAGTCCGGCCGTCACACAGCGAAGCGCTGCGCGAGAGCTCTGCACATGTACGGAAGCGAGCGGCAGCGCAGCGGAGAGATGGGAAAAAGCCCGGCGTTTACCCCCAGTTTCTATTTTTTTTTGCGAGGCGCAGCAAGCGCAGCGCGAAAGCGCTGCACGTGCACGGAAGCGAGCGGAATCGCGGCGGAGAGAAGGGAAAACGCGCAACGTATATTCCCAGTTTCTATTTTTCCGCCAGAGATGGCGCTGCCTGTCAAGAGTCGCAGCGCCACTGAGCGACGCTTTGGGAGCCTATATGTCTGGCTGGTCATGACATGAATAACGTGAAAATCCTGTCGAGTACGTTGTGAAACCCTTTCCTGCATACACGTGTAGCACATACCCGTATACCACGGGCCGTGGTATGCGGGTATGCGCCACAGGTGTTTGACAATTTATATCTGCCCAGGAACGGCGAGGACTGACATTACTAATTTAAAAGCGAGAGCTTAAGAAAAGCTGACGTCGGCAGCGTTGACCCGAGGAATGCAAATAATAAATATCAGGGTCCCAGCAGGAATCGAACCCCAGCAATCTGCGTGGAATTCAAGTATTCTACCACAGAGCCACGCCAGGTCTCGGAACTGCTTTGGAAAATGACCCTACCCTATGCAGGCGTAATGTTGGTGAAACGTCAGTTGTGGTTGCAGTGCTGGCTATCTAATTTTATAAACATTACATATGTACACATATGAGGCTTACGTCATGTCGGGTTAACGTCACTTATGTATTTAAGCGCCATTCGCTGTAGTTGGTCCACGAAGGACTATTCAGGGCTACCATCCTCGCAAGCACAAGTGCTACACATCAGCTTACCGCTTCTGGTGTTGATATTACCCATATTTCTGTTGGCATCATTACGCAACTGTAAACTGGGTATATGAAAGATATGCGACTCTTCAACATATGTCTGTGCGTACAATATTTGTACGCATCTTCAACGTCATTTCGAAACGTGTTGCTCAATAAAAAAATTACAACCCAGTCACCTTTCCACCGCATGCTTCGCATAACATTGTTTTTCATGGTACTTCGGACTGCCAATTTTTTTTATTTATAATTTAGAAACAGTCTCAAAAAATCTTGGTGAATTACCGCTTTTAACACGCACTCAAAAATTCAACTGCTAATAAAAATGAGAAGAATCGCGGAACTCTTTGAACACAAGGCAGCTATATCCACTTTTAACCAATCGGCGCGCTCCTTGCACACCTCGTGACCGAAGCAACCAAGATAGCCGCCTCCAGTTCGTTTCATGTAAAACCATCTTTGTAACAATACATAACTATATGAAAAAGGATATGGCAGAAATTATGAGGTCGTCCGAAAAAAAAAAAAGCAATATAGCAATCACACTCAATACTACCAATTTTTAGGGTCCGTGCGTGTGAAACAACAATATATACTAGTGACCTTGCATATAAAATACGGAAAAAAGTCTGACACAACAGAAAGAGGTGAGCTATAGCTACGTGGCGTTTTCAATATCATGTTTTTGTTAGCACGAACAATGCAAGCCAGAAACGCCGGCACAATATAGGCGACTATTATCGTGCTGCAAAGCACAGTACCCATAAAAGAACACTTGTGTGGTCAATTGTCTCGAAAATCATTGCAAAATCTTTCAACGCTGCAATTACGACCTTGTTTTCTGTAACACGAATCAGGCCCGAAATAATATGTACGAATCGTAATGAAATGCTTTGCCGGGCGTGTTGGTTCGTACTTTGGTAATCGTTCAGTGGTCTTGTCTGATTGTGTCCCATCTTTTCGCGCTCAAATCTATTTCAGAATCTTTAGGAGCCAATAACGGATGTTGCATATCTGTAAGGGTACGACATCAGTGCATCGACAGAAATTTTTGGGAATGGCTGCACCATATTGTCAGCAGCAAATCGTTCCGTTGTTCTTATTTTCGCCATGACGAGAGTTTCCTTTTTTTTAGGAGAGGAAAAATTCGCGTAGTTATTGCTGCTTCGAATAACCAAGTTTTTCGAGGTGGAAACCTTCCACGGCTCTTGCTGGGTGAACATCATGGCATTCTAAATTCAAAATTTGATGGAATGCATCTGATATTTTGTGCAGAGGACACATGCTTTACCCCGCACATCACATATTTCCTTACACAAAGTTCCTACATATTTCTTGCTTGAGCACAATTGATGCCTTAACATTTGTTACTTCACCACCTTTTATTTTACTGCAATGAAACAGAGGTTACAAAGAGTCCAAGTCAGGCTGCTTCTATATACAAGTCTTGTTTTCATTATTCTTGTACACCGGCACGCGTTCTTTAAGTAAATGATGAAAGAAGGCAAACTGTTCAAGGAGCTCGACCCTTTGCTATACACAACCAAATGAATCCTGCAGGCAATCGATGGTTCAGAACCAAGCCCCTCCGAAGAAATGGGTCTCTTTCGTCCATTTCAGCTTATGTCATAACTACTTCACTACAGTTACAGCAAGAAATAATGTCCCCGACACTTTCCTTAGCTTAACAGTCTGTTGTATTCATTTCCTAAAGTAAATCAAGATATACAACTCCGCGACCAAATAGACGATAATAAAATTGCTTTACTTTTGCATCGGTGGACTCATTTCACTGATAGTCGGGTAGGAAACACTCAAAAGATGGCGTGAGACAGTGAATTACCCTTTTCTGTGCCAGGTCACACAAAGCAACAGCAGCATTCTAATACAAAATTTTCATTTTATTCTGCAATGCTTCGTTTTCTCACAGGAAAAGTTGACGATGCAAATGTACCCTTCGCAGGCATTAGAAAAAAAGAGCTATGAGAAATCATGACCTTCCAGGAAGTAAACATGGGACGGCACTACGAAGATTTTTCCGGAAGGAATTAACAAAAGTGGGAAATAAACAATTATTTGAAACAAAAGACCTTGATTTTATCTACCCGTCGCAACACTCGGCAAGAAATCTTTGCGAACAATGTAATTTTTTTCAGGGTGTAGTTTTCCCTATTGATTCCTAGACGAACGTGCACGTGCCTCTCCTTACGTAGCACATGCGCCAGAAATTGCGATTTAGCGAGTGTGTACATGCACTGGCGCCAAGTTTCATTCGAATGCATTAATAAAACTTGAACGGTACTAAATCTTTTTAATGTATAGCAATCAAACAAATTTTGATTGTCAATCCATAATTGAGATGTTTTACATTTTTGTAGACTTTATGAGAGAAGCTCCTTGTACAACACGATTGTGGGTATAAAATTTTCAACTTCAAAGTGAATTTGAATAACAAAGATGAAATGCAGTTGGAGTGGAATACTTTTCCAATAGTTTCGTATAAGATCAGTACTGAAATCGACGACTCGAGGATAATTCGTCTCGTCGGGAGGGCGCACAATGAAAAAAAGTTTCAGGACGCTTGAGCTTCGTCTCAAGAGTAGAACACAATAGCATAATCGGGCCCCGTTTCCATCGCGTTCTGAATCGATAGCCTCGCTTCGCTTCCCGGCGAGCATCTGGACCATGCCGCACACAAAAGAATGTGTGTGCTAGTAACAAAGGTCGTTTAAAACTATACTGGAATTACAGTTGCGAAGTGACCACAACGACATAATGCTTCCTTTCGCAAATCAGGGAAGCACTCACTACGGCTCCGCATAAGGCAACAAGCCAGCCTACGTAGCTGCTATTGTTGATGTTTTGCATCTGTTAACGATAAAATATTGCTACGATACTGAAGGGACTGATGGGAGAACAAGAAAACGACGTTGGCTCGAACGGTGGTCTGCTCGATCCCTGGACTCTCGCATTCATCTCCTCCTGTAAATAAACGCATCTCACCGCAACAATATTTTCGATTGCTTTGTAACGGGTGAGCCTTTAAACCGCTCATTCATTATGAGATTCACATGTCTTGACGCGTGGCGCGATACTGCGCTTCTTCCAAGCAACATCGCATGCGTTAAGGAGGCTCTTCGCATTACGTGATTCGTGTGGGTTTTTTAGATGTGAAGCATCTTATGGCGAAGCTTAATCCGGTGGTGGTGGTGGTGGTGGTGTGCCGCGTGGCCTCACTTACTGCGCATGCGCGTACCCTTTCAAAAAAGAAAACCTCCTCTCCCCCTCTTTCTCCTCATCCCTCCCCTCGGCAGCCACACCCTCACTGCGCATGCGCCTCCCCTCCTCTCTCTCCTCCTACGCTCCCCCTCTCTCCTCTAGGCATCCCTGCCCGCGGCGTCTACACTCCCACTGCGCATGCGCGTCCCCCTCTCTCTCCTCTCCTACGCTCCCCCCTCTCTCCTCTAGGCATCCCTGCCCGTGGCGTCCACACTCCCACTGCGCATGCGCGTCCCCCCCTCTCTTTCCTCTCCTACGCTCCCCCCCCCTCGCTCGCCTCGCGACGCCGACGCAGGCAGCGTCTGCTAGCGAGTTTCTTGGTTGAAAAACCGACTGCTCGCGCTGTACAACCGATCACTGGCCACCCCGTATATATGGCAATGGATCTTGACCTGCAAGGTGGTGCCGGTGGGAGATTTCACTGGCCACCCCGTATATATGGCAATGGATCTTGACCTGCAAGGTGGTGCCGGTGGGAGATTTCTCCTGTGTGTTGTTGAAGAATAAAAAAATTCGCAGCGTGCGCGTTAACTAAAAGCGGACTGCGGGTCTCTGTGTCCAGTCTCAGTCTTCTGTCTCTCATTGCCCATTAGCAGCGATTGGCATGTTCCAGTAGGAAACACCGCTCCATCACTGCGTGCTTTGCGCCTCCCCAGTTTTCTGTCCTGCGCAACGCTGCGATGAGCGCCAGCGTCATCGCCGCCGCCAGTGTAAGCGTTAGCGCCCGCTGCTTCACATCTACATATGGTTCCCTTTAGCGGGAGATGGTGTAATCTTTTTCCGGAATAACTTCCAAGCAATGGCGTGGATCTGTTGTTGAGCACTTGCTTATCACGCAGAAGGCCTGGCTTCGACTTCCATTCAGACCAAAGCTTTTATTTTTTAAATATTAGCATCTATCTTGAGCTTTCGCTCAGACAATGATTTTTCTCTCACAACCAACAACACCGACACCAACGACGGCAACGTAATTTCTGCAAAACGAGCTATTTAATGCAATCGCAGTAAAATATAAGGGCAGCTACGCACTAGTGGTGCGGAGACTGAAAAAACAGCGGAGCTGGTGGCGTTCCTCTCCTGCTCTTCCTCCTACTCAGCCTTACTTGCCATTCTCACCCCTTGCTATTCCATAATTAATGGCCCGCATTGTTGCTCTTTATTTTTCTTTCTTCTTCTCCTTCTTTCTCTGTTTCTTCTATCGCTTCTGTATCTCTGTTTTTTTTATATATTTCTGTATATCTCGCTCTCTCATTCCTTTTCTGTCTTTCTCTTTCTGTCTTGCCCTCAGTTTTTTTTATATCTATTTTTGTTTCTTTTTCTATCTCTTTCCCTGTCCTTGCATTTTTTCTCCTAGATCCCTTCCATTCGCTCTACTGTCTGTCTTCAACAACTCGTTCTCTCGCCCATCCGAGTTAACACATCCAACGCCGGACAAATCGGCGCAGCCGGAGAGCGTGCGCCGGGCGCACGTGTTCGAGGAGCGAGGCAGTATTTGAAGAAGACAGAGCTCGTGCCTGCCGAGAGAGAGAGAAAAACTTTTATTTTTGCAGGCCTAAAGGATCGTCCTCGTTGGGTGGAGCCCTTAGTTCAGGGCCCCATTGGCTCACGCCCCAGCACGTGCCCGCTGAATCAGCCGACGCTGCTCCTACGGCTCTGAGCCGAGTTATTGTGTTGCAAGCGCTGGATACATCTGTGACCGGTGCTAGGCGAAGCGACTTGCGATATAAGCTAGAGGCTGTTCATGATGCTGATAGTTTCTTGTGGGGTGTCCACGTATTTAGACGAGCTGAATAAGCTACACTGTTAAACTGTTTTAATTTTTAACGCGATAGCGTGAAAGAGCTCGTTTCACAGAAACTACGGTGTCCGAGTCGGCGTCGTTGGTTGTGAGCAATAAATCACCTCGTCCGTGACCTAAAAATGGAGAAAACAATATACGAATGTCATGCAGTGGAATGAGTCTCCCTCACGCAAGTAATATTGCGTGGCCGAAGCGTAGAATCGCGCCAGGCGTGAAAACGTGTTAAAGGCCCGTTACAAAGCGCTCAGACATTTTTAATCATCATCAGCTTCAAAAGTGAGCGGCTGCGATAATTAGCTAGTTGCCCTACGGACAGGTAGTGGGGCCTTCACTGATTCGCAAAACGGAGAACTGTGTTGTAGCGGGCACTAAATATCTGTACTTGTATGCATTCTAGGTTACTTTGAAACAGCCAATGTTACGCGCACAATCGTCAGTTTCCTTACGGCACGGTCAGGGAGTGTACCGACAACCGAAGCAAGTCTAGCAATTCAGAAGGCAAGCTGCACGGGGCCCGATTACGCTATCGCGTTCAACCCGTGAAGCGATGTTCAAGCGTCCTCCAAGCTTTCTTTATAAAAAAAAAACGATATTTCAGAAGTATGCCGCTTCACAATGGCAAAACGCTAATAGTCAGCGCAGCGTGATCTATCCTATGAAAACAGCAGCTGTTATTTATTGATAAAAATGTGCAATAGATTTTCTCAGGAATGCTTGCGCAACCGTCACACGCAGAGGTAGTTGTGATTTACTGAGTCAGTTCCCACCACACTTTTTTTGCACGGTGAAGCTTTTTTAATTGCTGCCTGCATCCCACAGTACCTATGTTGCACACAATGTTAAAAAGGAGTAAAACTACATCATGAATAAAGGTGGTTGATCTGTTCATAAAGCATTATTATTATTGCACCACAAAAATAACGGTGTTCTGTACAAAAAATAAAGGCAGGGCAAGGCTGAAGACCAGGGCTGGGCAATATCACGATACAGGAGTATCGCGATAGTAGTATCCGTATTTCTGTATCGAGATAGATTTCAAAAATGCATTTGTATCTCTGTAATGAAATACTTTTGCGATGTATCGATTGCATCATGATACTCTGCTAGACAGGGGAATCTCGTAGCTTTTTTGTCGGAATTGAGCTGATGTGTTTTCAAGTGGAAAAGTAAGACATTTTGAGCTAAGCCGAGCAAGAATGCGCCACCTGTCGGCGACACAATGAAGGCAGCGAAGAGTTCCGCACACGCGCCCAATGGTCCATGTGGTAAAGTGACTGATGTCATTGACGTAATAATAGCGCAAGCAGTATAGTCACAATCTGCTGACAAAAGCCGCTGCCTCAAGGGCAGGTGTCGCGCCCACAATTTTCTTTTTCGGGCAGCAAGGCATTTCGCGAGTTCGCGAGTCTTGTGTTGAGGCCGAACCGACCCAGTGTAGCAAAGAGCCGTTTTGAGAAGCTCCAGTTGCTTAAGTACAATCAATATGCTTTAGAAGTGATGACAAAAAATTTTTGAACCTGTTTCTTTCGCGCTTAATGAGTGGCTACTGACTGGCTAATAGCGGCAACGAAACTCATTTGCCCCAACTAGAGACGAATGTTTAATTTTATGCTCGTATGTTATGTAGCACGGCGGCAGGATAACTGCTGGTCATTAAGGGTAACTGACTGGATACCAAGAGCAGGCACACGCGTGAGGGGGAGACAGAAAATTAGGTGGGCAGATGAGATTAAGAAGTTTGCAGGTATAACGTGGCAGCAGAAAGCACAGGACTGGGATGATTGGCGGAACATGGGAGAGGCCTTTGCCCTGCAGTGGGCATAGTCAGGCTGATGATGATGATGATGATGTTACGACTTGATGCAGTTTCAGTTTCGAAGAGCTCTTGGGGGCCCCGTGGAGTAGTTGGACTACTCGTTACCAATACTGTCATGTGACCGCGAGAGCCAGTGACGTCACTGGCCGGCTTCTGCTATGTTGTCAGCGCTTCTGTTTCGCCTGCTGTGTTGAGCGCTACGAGTGCCTGTTTCCTCGATCGTCAAACTACGTTTCTTATCTAATGCGGCGCTGGACGATGGGGCTGGGAGAAGTGTAAAACTCGATTCGTTTAGCGAACGTCGCCGGTGGGTGCAAATTTCTTTTTGTCGTCGTCCAACTGAAGCGGAGTTTTCCGTGAGACTTGGAGCAGCCGCAGCTTTAGGCGTGCTGAAACATTTTCCCTCTTACCATTAATAAGTAGCAGTAGCAGTAACGAAGGAAGCAGTGAAATCACCACATTTTCTGTAGCAGTGTGTGTGTGTGTGTGTGTGTGTATGTGTAACATGTAAGTGGCGTGATGTACGCTGTACTGAGTCGTATTTAGATCGGGCAACGCTGCGTTCTAAAGGCATACCTGCCCCACTTACGCACGTTCGGGAGAAGAAGGCGTTGTCTGCCCACTACGCTGCACGATCCCGGCAGTAGAGAGTTTTAGTTTGTCTGTAAACTGCCTGACGTTTGCGTATACCGGGTAGCTGGAGCCGTTGACGGCTGCAGCAGCAGTAGTAGTCATGGAACTGTTAGCGACATTAGTGCGTTTTCTCAAAATGCTATATTTCTTTTAGGGGCGAAGCTCCTTAAGGCCTAGCCTTGTTGCCGTCCATCACGCTACACAAAACTGAAACCGAAACTGAACACGTGCACTACGAAAAACGAAGACATCTGTGTAAAAAACCGAATTTATTTGTACATCAACCAAGTATATGACAACACAATAAATGGCTTTTAACCAGAACAAAATAAAAGGCCAAAAACGCCGTATAAACACCGACATTTAAGCACCCATCAATCAAAGCATATGATAAAAAAAAACATGGTTGATCCCTGCGTCATAGGAATCGGTATAGCACGAAAGTGAAACGTTTCCTCACAAAAGTAGTCGAATGTTTACAGTACATTGATATAAGAGAGCTTGCACAATGTCTATCGGTGTTTTGTCATTTATAGCACCCTTTAACTTGGATGCATCCACGTTGACGCTTGGTGGTGCATCTGTATCCCGACGACTAACGTCCATGATGAATGATTAAACAGACCCGTGTAGTCATAGATGCTTGTGGTAGCTGTATGGTGAGAGCGTAGTCAGTGAAAGCGGTGTGACAGCCAGAAGAGCGTCACTGATTGCACGCCGAACTTAGGCTAAAGTCGCCCACTCGTGGCATGTTAGAGTTATTGAACATCACTGCCCGACCAGAGGGAAGCGCAACGAGCGTCTTGTCTTCCCGTTGGCCGGCTGCGATTTTTCGCGGGGCGAGCGTAAGTTCGGAACGCGGAGTTACAGCCACGCGACGCTTTCGCGCGTCGCAGAGCTATTTTTGTATGGATGGATGCTATGAGCGAGGCCGACGCTGGGGGTAAGGTCGCCACCTGGCAGTGTGTTAATGCGTCGACAAATTTATACTTTTCCCCTATTCGAAACGCACCGAATGGTACAGACGTGTAGAAACAACGCTTTGAAGGAACTAATCATGCATTTCACGGTCATTAAGCATTACTTCTCTTTAGCAAGAGCACTGGGAGAGGACAGTGGTAGATATAAAAGGCTTTTTTTAAGCCTACAAAGTATGTGATCGTGGCGCAGTGGATAGCGTGCCCGGCATCTCTTGTCGCGGACCTAGAGGTCGTAGGTTCGACTCCCGTTGACGGAACTTTTTTCTTTGTCTTCTGATCATGTGTATTTTTTTCGACGTCATTTCCGTGACGGAAATACGTCACTCAAATCTTGGTCGACCCCGGCATAAAACACTTTCGTGTTAAAAAAGGTTTGAGAATAAACTAATGTCAATCATAATTGTGACAGAACAATATAAAACACCTAGAAGCACAAACCCTTTATAATAGTCGGCCATTTCAACGTAGACATTATGGGCCTTTCGGACCTAGCTTTGTCGTCAACGCTCACTGTGCGCGGTCATGATTATTAGAAAACCGTTGCTATAGTCGAAACATATGTGTAGGTGAATCGATTCACAGTTTTTTTCTGTGTTTTAATCGTGTCGATATTCTCGTCGAAAATTAAAGTAATGACAATACTATGAGTTAATAATTATCTCACGGTCAACGCTTTACACAAAATAAGAAAGCGAGTAAGTCGGTAAGCGAGTAAGCGAGCAGGGCTGGGCAGAGATACTGAGAAAAGTATTCCGGAACACAGATATCGAAATACACGAGCTGAAAGCCTATAAGATACAGATACTGAGATACTTTTGGCAACGACGTAACGGGATATTTCAAAGATACTTTTGTAAAAGCACAAAAGTATCCCGGAATACAAATACAGGAATACAGATACAAGAATACCAATACTGAAACATTTTTAGGTTAGGTAGATGCTTATGTTCCGCGAATCCCCTTAAGTGGAGCATAATGTAGTGAATAATGTTGCACTGGTGTAAAAATGGAAGCCAGGCATATTTCTCGAGTCACTAATGAACACTATGGAATTCAGAAAATCTATACCTTTGTTTACAAACACCTTCTGTTTTGCTGAGAGTGTGTTCGATAATTGCACTTCAGTAGCAGTAGCTGCTCAAATAGGCTGTCATCTAGACTGCACCAGTTCGGCTTCAACAAGACTCGCAAAATAAGAAAATGCTGTCCACCATTGTTGCCGAGTGCAAGTTCATGTTATAACTATCTAATGCCGAAATACCGCCCCCCCCCCCCAAAAAAAAAGAAAAATAATAAGCGGTGCTCCACCAGCATTGAGCGTCATCCTCGTTCGTGAGCACTGCCTCCCCAATTCTGCCGAAGCTCGATCGTTTTCATCCATTGCCGAAAGAGAATGTTTGGTCTGGAACGCGCTTATACTTCATGGTTATCACGTGTAGTGGGTACATTCCACTATACTGCGCCATCGTCATCTTTATCACGTGTAGTGGGTACATTCCGCTATACTGGAACGCGCTTATACTTCATCGTTATCACGTGTAGTGGGTACATTTCACTATACTGCGTCATCGTCATCTTTATCCCGTGGAGTGGTACATTCCACTACACGTGGCTACCTACCTACCTACCTACTACTACTGCTACTACTACTACTACTACTACTACTACTACTACTACTACTACTACTACTACTACTACAGAGGAGGGACAGACCCACACCCAAAGGAGCTTCGCCCCTAAAATCACGCCATATCTACGAAGTGAATAATGTCATCGTCATCGTTATCGCGCGTAGTGGGTACATTCCACTATACTACGTCATCGTCGTCTTTATCACGTGGAGTGGGTACATTCCACTATACGTGGCTATCTACCTACCGACTACTACTACGACAACTACAGAGGAGGGACAGACCCACACCCTTAGGAGCTTCGCCCCTAAAACATCTAGTGTCCTCTCTTCGAAACACATCCGCTCAATTTCGACAATAAAATAGCGCGATACCCGTGTCCTGCATAGTAGCGCGATACACTCGATACATCGTAACAGCATTTTACCACTGAGATACAAATAGATTTTTCAAATATGCCTCTATACAGAAATACAGAGACTCAAAAGTACAGATGGCACCTCTATGTTGCCGCCGGTGAAGTGTACCTGTCAAATTGTGACCGAATTTTAAGGTCACTTCTCCTTTAGGTACATGCAATATACCTGACTTCCAAGTCTGAATGCGCTGAAACAATAATCACGAAATTACCCTGCACCTAATGAATTTTTGAGGAGCATCTTCATGACGAAAATTAGGCATTCCAGTATTTGTGTTCGTTTGTCTGTATTCCAGTATCTCTATTCTGAGATACTTCTTTCGTCTTTTTGCAAAAGTGTTTAGAAAATATCTCGATACGTCAAATATAAATGTATCTCAGTAGGCCTATCTGTATACATGTATTTCGATATCTGATTTCCTAAATACTTTTCTGAGTATCTCTGCCCACGCATGCTGCAGACTGTATTGCGCTTCCTGCTCGACCATTTTGATGTAGTTTAGACACTGTGGCGTATTTATATCCGTTTACGTTCAAATATGGTCACGGTGTCAGAAAGACGAGACAAAGAACAAACTTCGACACTGTATTGAGCGCTCAAACGCCATATTCAGCCATGTAGTGCTCCTATAGAGCTGATCGCATCTGTGCATTCCTTGTACATGGTACCTGCGTTCCCTCTGTAGTTCGTGGCAAGCACTGCAGGCATAATCAGCTTGATGCTTGTGGCGCTGCACACTCAGGAAGACAGACCCCAGATAGCGCCACATAAACACCGCTGTATCTGGCTACCTTTTCCACTCCGAACAGAAGACGCAAAGTGTTTCCTACTCTTAACGTAATAGGACTGTAAGTTTAAAGTAGGGATGGTCGATTGATCGATTAATCGTTAATGGTTCACTGATTTCGCCTTTGATCGCTTAGTTGCTTTTGATGTGGTTTTTTAATCAATTAATTATTTATCGACATTTTTGATGGGTGATTTAAACAGGATCTCATTGTCTGAGAAGCATTGTTCGTGTTTGACCTCGACGGAAGTCTTTCTATCCGACGCGCTAGAGATCACACGCGCGCATTTGCGCCTTCGTTAAAGTTCGCATTTTCGCCCAATAGACAGAGGGGGCCCATTGTCCTTGGTTGATGTCACGCATTCAAGGATCTGTGGCCATCATCTATGGACGATTCGGCATCAGGTCGTGTTTCCTAGAAGCCTGCCTACTCTAGCAGGCGTTTTCGGCGATCACACTGGTAGAAAAGACACACCCTAAACATGGACCAGGAAGCATCTCCACCAGGTGTCACGTGGTAGTGACACCTGGTGGAGACGCGCGCTCTTAGGGACGGAATACTTTCTCCGTTTCTCCATTTGATATTGTGGAAGCCCTTGATAATACTGCCATGCGCTTATATTGTATCAGTTTTACTGCATTCGGTTTCCACCCACAAAAGACTTTCAGCAATGCTCAGCGCACACGACGCCTCAGTGTTCGAGAAGCTTCGCGATTATAGTAGATCGTTGTGTTAAGATTACACGCAGGACGCGAACCGTCCAGCTAATTCTAGAGCTTGCCAAACCACCAGTGATAATTTTAGAAAGTTCGACGCGTGCTCTATAAAAGACGGCGCGTCCCAACGATGACCAGATTATCGACGGCCGACGCTCTGTTCGCCGCTATCAGTGCCAGCGTGTATTGCTGTAGTCTGACCTTCAGTCTCCGGCCACAAGTTCGGCCAAATAAAGAGTTTCTTCTTTGACACGCCGACTGCTGCCTTCGTCGACGTCACTACCACGTGACACCTGGTGGAGATGCTTCCTGGTCCATGTACCGAACGCACCCCTCCAGCCCACACCGTGAACAAGAAATCGAACCAACCTCGATCAGCGAGCTAGCCGCAGGCGACAGGGGCTACCTCCAGAGTACGGGCCTCTACCCGATCAGACTCGGAAGACCAAGGCCACGACCACTACTGAAGAGACGATGACCACCCCTGTGCCGCTGCTGCTCCGGCAACCCAAGAAGCCGCGAACTTTCCGCGGATCCCCATGCGAAGACCCAGAAAGCTGCTTGGAGAAATACGACCGAGTTGCCCTATTCAATAACTGGGACTGTGACGAGAAGCTTCGCCACGTATACTTCACCCTTGAAGATGGCGCCAGGACCTGGTTTGAGAACAGAGAGGCCACCCTGACTACCTGGATGTATTTCGCACCGCATTCCGCGGAACCATAAGTGCCGACGACTTCGCCGAGCGACAGCGAACGGACCCGAAACTCAGGGGCCTTATGGAATACCTCGAGCGCAAGAGCGCCACTTTTCCGCAGGTATTAAAGATAGGACTGGCGTCGTTCTTCCTGCGAAACGGAGTTCTCCTAAAGAAGAACTTCTCGCCCCGTTGAGCCAAACACCTTCTCGTGGTTCCTTCAGCAGTGAGACCAGAAGTTATCCAGGCCCTACACGACGATCCGACGGCTGGACATCTCGGTGTTTCCCGCACGCTCGCAAGGATACAGGAAAAGTACTACTGGCCACGCCATGTCACCGCATCACCGCATTCATTGCTTCGACCTTGCGGCGAAATCGAATTTTTTAAAGACGATAGTCTTTCTTGGGATACCTAAACGGAAAAATTTTGGTCTGTCTGTCTGTCTGTCTGTCTGTTTGACGGCACGTCACACGATTCAGCTAGCTGGCCAAACTTTAACCACCTGCCTTACGACCTCCAATCTTGACCAAGGAGCATGTGTTCATACGGGTGAGCGTGGGCAATTAAAAATCAAATATTACGCATACCTGAGGCAAAACATCAATACCTTAGTACTATTCACAGTGTTCCTTTAAAACAAAATCTATAGATACGTAATTATAAAGATCCTAGTGTTTATTACGCGGCGCTGCTGTGTACAAAACAAGTATCCGCCCAGTGATTTAACTTCGACGCTGTGGCTGGCTGTGGTCTACACGGTAGCGCCATCTACAGCGCTACCGGGGAACATCAACACAAGCCGATGTTCCCCGGTAGCACTGTAGATGGCGTCCTCTTCTGTTTTATCAATGCCAGCCAGATGCGGCTGATTCATCGTAGAAGAGCGCTGTCTCAGGCAAGGCAAAACATATATGGCCGCTTGATGAAATACGACCCACTCTACAAGACATGATCAGAGAACGCAGAGAAGAGACCGACGACCAAATTTCAGCGGAGAAACGCCGGCGTCCGTCTAAGCGCGCTCGGAAAACGTCCGAAAAACGAGCCCAGCGGCTAGCCCAGCTATTAAATTGTGGTACTCATGCCGCTCATGCAGTGCAGTCGGCACAAGACTATCGTCTTTCGACGACATTTGCAGCGAAGCACGCAGATACGCGGCCAATTTTTAACCTCGCTTACTTGGCGACGCATATTGTTGCAGATTTGTTTAACGCTTATTTTGGCAGGCTAGGAAGCACAATAATTTGTTGCAAAGTTTCAAAGTGCGAGCGTTCACACTACTTACGCAAGGTGGATGTCTATGTGCTCTTATGGGAGATCCGCTATTATGTCAAAGCTAAATGTACCGTGTTGATTGGCTAGTTCGATATCTATCCTCAGTGAATAAGTTATAGCTACATATAAACTCATGAATTAAGAAACCTGCTTACATACTGACCTAACATATCAGCTGGCTTATTTCTGCCAGAAGCCATAAACTTATGAGAGTTCTCACAGCTCTCACAATATGTAGATCACAGGTTCAGGTTCAGTGGTAGTTTATGCGTTCTATCTACGTAATACTGAATTGTGCAATGCAGGAAAAATCTAGAATACACTAAAACCTATTTAACAGCTACTGAGGTCCATTTTTATAAAGTGAAGTCACAGTCAGCGCAGCTGCAGCTGCGCATGCATTGAAGTTGTCATAGCATGTGAGAAATAAACGTGCTACTTTTTTAATGCATTTGAGAAAAATTCCATTGTTTAGGATTGTTGGCCCTTCCAGCACGTATGAATACCTGCTCGGAACACCCAGTGTTTTGTATACACACATTCGCACTGGCAGACGCTGGGGCACTATAGTTTTTCCAATAGTGTCCAAACCGTAAAGGTTATCTCAGCAGTGGTCCAATGTGAGCATTGAAATAAGAAGACGATGTACTCAGAAACAAGTCACCGGAAAGTTGAGTAAGACGGAACGTGATCACATGTAGGTTGCTAAGTATTGAGTAACTTATGTAGTGACCTACTAAACGCAACATTATTTGGCGTTTCAGGGCTCTATTCTCGTTTTACTGTATTGTCCGTTGCAGAAAGAATTCACAATGCGCTGTGATGTTTTTACGAACCCGTTATCTGGAGGCTGAAAAGGGAACGTTGCATGTAGCTTTGCGACATATGTGTGTAAAATAAAGGTGCCGTCGTATCTGGAAAATAGATGACTGCTTTTCGACTGTGAACGCATCTAAAAAACAAAAGGATTTATGTATGCTGGGTGAACAGAGGATTATATATATATTGTTATGCCTAACTTTACGGCCGTGGCACGGCCTTCGACAGAGAATGAAGGGTATACAACGCATATACCACTTTTAAGGGCCAGTGAAATCGGCCATCATCGACAATAACCAATCGGTCCAACTACAGAGACTGTCATCCCAGCAGTAAATCCCGCTGCAACGTTTGCGCTAAGTGGCATGTGATCCCAGTCCATCATAAAAACGAGTGTGCGCCATAGGACTTGGGTAAATCCCAGTACTCGCCACCGGTCCACTAAACATGAAGAACGCAGCCGTTAGCCCAACAAATAGCCGATGACGTTAGTGGAGCTGAAACATTCTTCCGTACATGCCGTAGAGAACTCAAACCGGGCATGTAGGGAAGAAGAAGAGAAAAAAGAAGAAGCAGAAGAAGGAGAAGCGCCTTAGGGTAAGCTGCATCCCAACGCAGTTTTCCGGAGACGTTAGTGAAGCGGAAACAGCCTTTCCTGCATGCTCCGCTCCTCCCCAGCTTTTTTTTTTTCCAGTAGTGGCTTTGTGTCGCTTTTACGATGTATTTTGCCTTTCGCATTGGAAGAGACAGCAATGATGCATGCAATCACTCCGGTTCAAGATGTGCTCGCGCTCTGCAGTAAGGATGATGACAAGATGCCGGCAATTGAAAATGTTACGTTCATTCTCAAAAAAATCGCGGATGATGAGTCCACTCTCCTGGTTTTCAGAAACTCGTCGACAGTGGACGATGTCATTAATGAATGCCATGAATGCCGGCGCTATGCAGAGGCGAATAGTGGTAGGATTACACTATACTTTTCACGTCTTTCCAACACGGCTGAGACGTCTACTTGCCAGGACATCCATCCAATCCACGACCTTCTGCTGCTGCAACCGAGAATATTGTACGTCTCGTCCACCGCGAAATTAAAACTGCATCTCCAGTTCTTGCGCAAGCTCGTGCCCCCGATGATTCACACACGATTTCCCTAATCCGGACCTCTGTACGTCAAGAACTCGCTAACGCAGGACTCCAGACTCTCTGCCCCAGTAAAATTCATTCCGATTGTTAGGGTAAAAAGAAAGCCACAAATAAAGTCACAGCGGAGGGACGGACTAAGCCCCCTCCAAACACACGCAAGCAAGATCAAGGAATGGGGGTCAACCTGGGCGACAGACACCACCTGCCTAGCCATTGCTAAGCAGCCTCTCTGTGCTCTCGGCCATGACTCTGATGACTGTAGCAGTGGTTAACGGCCTTCATATTACTACAGTGTTCTGGTTCGCATAATGGGTGCTTCCCTACTTCATGAAAGTGGCCGGACGCGGGACACGGGACGCCGGACGGGGAGGGACGGACAAAGCCCCGAGCATAAGATGCTTCGCATCTAAAAGGCAAGGAAAGAAAGAGAATGAGAAAAGAAGGAAAACGCAAGAAAGAAGAAAAGAACGAGAACTACAACTGAGTAGCAAAGTAACACAGCAAATTTTGGCTGGTGCAGTTCATAAACAGTCCGCCAGAAAGGGCACCATCAGCCGGATTGAGGCACGCAGGCCTGTCAACAGAGGAGGTGGCCCGAGTTGCAGGAGGCATGAGGGGCGGGAAACCTTGGCAGCAGGAAGTCGCAGGGCCGTCAAGGAGGTGGCAGGGGTCGCTGTTCCCCGGACGGCAGCAGCAGAAAGACATGGTCACACAAGGTGGCCTTACAGCTTCACCCAACTCCAACAGCGTAATGGGGTTGCGGGGTGAGGCCCACCGAGACCCGAAGGTCCCAGCGGAATGGCCCCAGGGTGAGCCCAGCAACGCATTACCCCTGTGTGGTGGACCTCAAGGTCCGCCGGCTACCAGACTGTCTAGAGGTACAAGAGAGGGCACGTCCGAAACGAACTTTTTAATGGAACATTGAAGAAGAAAAACAGATGGCTTCGTGCCCTCGAGCGAGCGGTAGTTCGTGAGGAGCACTGGCGATGATTATGAAAGACGTCCGCTAGGCTGAAGAAGAGGAAGTTCCAACATCTTCCCGCGCCCAGCAGATGCCGTCACTCGTGTTGCACATGTAGCGTGACTGTCCACATGGGTAGAACATCTGAATAGGGCGGTTGACTTTTGATCCGCCCGGCAATTGTAGAGAACAGGAGCAGACCTTTCACACGAAAGAGCCTGTCCTTGACTAAGAACGGTCGCAGTTGAGCTTAACCTGGCTCGGCACGCAAAAAAGGCTTTCGTTCTTGAAGACACGTCCGATTGTCGATGAAGTGTCCGTCGTTTGACACGTGTCGGGTCGCAATCACTCTGTGAAATTCTTCAATAGAAAACTCTTCTGATGACGTCTCCTATCCAGCTTTTTCTTGCATCGCCTCAAGCGCGTTCTAGCTGGTACAATTTTGATGCGAAAACAGAACCGTTCTGTGTCCATCGCTCGTTCCAATTGTGGCTTCACGCTGATCCCCTTTCGTCGGTGCAAATATAGTTTTCTCTTATGTTGGGCTTCAGTCAACAATTCGGTTGGATTTTCTTTGCTTGGTTGAAAATGCCCCACGAAGGTTCCGTTGACTTGTAAAATTTGGTCCCCCGGTTTCTCACGAAGGTCTTCTCTGGCCATGGCTCGATGTGCGATAGGGGGTCAAACGAGAATAGGGGATTTCTCCTGCTGACTCTTCCTCTAGGTACACAGGAATCGGTTTGTCGTTCTTTTCCAAGTGATTGTACTCGCGCAGCAAATTTCCAAGGCATTCAGTATCCACAGCGAAATTCTCTTTTAGGTCGACCAGTTACTTCCAGGGAAGTCGCAATTTATTATTCCTTTTTCTTTCGTCTGATTTCTTTCGAACTGCATTGGCTTGAGTTTGCTGCCCAACATGGGCAGCAAACTCATCAGCTTTCGCACGTAGAATTTCCAGATCCTCAATTCCTGTGAGAGCCTCCGAAACACATTCTTCTACACAAGTTCCAAGTGCTATGACTGTAGGACATTGAGCGGTGTTTCTTGGGGAATGGAAGTGGCTCCCTGCACAGTCCACCCCTAATCTAGTGTGTACCGCTTTCAAGTCCTTCCACTTCTTGCACACGGGTTTCACGTCGCCAGTCGCAAGTTGCCAGTAATAGTCAGAGCCTATTGGTATTTCAACAGAATTGCCTTTGTCTCCTTCTAAACAAAGTGCTCGTGTGTCCATTCCTGCTTTTTTCATTTTCTTTGTGACTTGTTCTCTCGGAATGGGAATGTGCTCTCCACAAATAGCCTCCACTTCCAAAACTTCGATTTCAATGGCTTTGCCTGTCTTCACTGGGAAAAGGAGCACGCGGACTCTTCTCATGATTTTTGGTATCTTTTATATGCGAAGCATCTTATGCTCGGGGCTATATCCGTCCCTCCCGCGTCCGGCCACTTTCATGAAGTAGGGAAGCAACCACTATGCGAACCAGAACACTGTAGCACAATATAAGGCCGTCAACCACTACCGTAGCCACAAGTCACGGCCAAGAGCACAGAGAGGCCGCTTAGCAATGGCTAGGCAGGTGGTGTCTGTCGCCCAGGTTGACTCCATTCCTTGATCTTGCTTGCATGTATTTGGGGGGGGGGGGGGCTTAGTCCGTCCCTCCTTCCCGCGTCCCACACCACCACAGCGCATGCGCGTCCCCGACCCCCTCTCTCTCCTCTCCTACGCTCAACCCCTTTCTCTCCTCTACGAATCCTCTACTCTACGGAGCGGCCCCCCGCTTCCCACACCCCCACAGTGCATGCGCGTCCGCTCCCCCCTATCTCTCCACTCCTACGCTCACTCCCTTTCTCTACTCTAGGAATCCTCTACTCTACGGAGCGGCGCCCGCGTCCCACAGCGCATGTACGTCGCCTCCCCCTCTCCTACGGTCTCCCCCGTCCTCTCTTCTAGGAATCCTCTACGGAGCGGCGCACACGACAGCTGGTGCGACAGCTGCATACTCCGCTGCGGGCGCCACGGTAGTTCTGCGGTCTGAAAATGACGGAGCGCTCGCGGCTCATTCTCTCTCCTGTGCAACGCCGCGATGAGCGCCCGGGCCGCTGCCGTGAAACGAGAGCGGCGACGTTTATCCCGCTCAAGCTAACTCTCCCGGCTGCTTCGCATCGACACATGGTTCCCTTTAGCGGGAGATGGGGGAAGTTTTTGTCCTCCGAACACTCCAACTGTCAAAGTTTCTTCTTGCAACAGCCTGCAGCTAAGTTGTCGAGATGCTTCGATGGTCATGAAGCTCCGCTGACTTCCTCCGTCGAAGAGTACCCTGTAGTTCTTTGATGACGCCTTCCCTGCAACTCTCGCCGTCAAGGACGGCAGTAGTATTACGGGGCTCGCTTTTTCGGAGATAAGGTTGACTGCTGTCGTAGAAGTTTCGTTTCCCTTCTTCTGGAAGTCCGGGTCACACAGATATGTGCCGTGTCGTCGAGAGCATCTATCGCATTTTTGTCTTCCTGTGCAGTCTCTTGAGACGTGACCTTGCTTCAGACATCGGTAGCATCGCCCGGCCTTGGTGAGAATCTCTTTCTGGTCGGTCAAACTGACTTCGTTGTCGCAGACTTCGCAACGATGCTTCGATGACTTGCAAAAGAGGCGTAGGTCAGGCTTGCCCTACACGCTTGATAGAGCTGCTGCTGATGACAAGATACGATGTCCTACTCGTGGTGACATATCTACAGCTTCCTGACTCACTTCTAGCCTTTTCGGGGATGTATATGCCGTCAGAGTTTCTCGGCAATGAAGCTGATGTTCGAAGTACTCCAGAAGTCTCTGCAGCTCTTTCTCTGCTTTCGTCGTCCTGTCCACTGGGTCCCTTTGCGCTTGTGTCGTTGATACCGCAGTGATCGTTGTAGTCGGCTTCTGAAGTTCATCATACTTGAGCACCAAATCTAATGGTAGGGCGCAAAGCCAGCCCCATACATTGACATAAGAGGGAGGGGGGGCGAGAGGGGGGCGCAAAGTCAGCCCCATAAATTCACATGTTAGGGAGGGGGGGTTGCTGCGACGAACATCCCCCCCCCCCCCCCCCCCAGAAGGAGAACCCTGGGCACGCCTATCAGGATACGTGCGGCATTTGCGCACTCAAGGTGCACACGACACTTACCAAAAGCGCATGATTGCGAGGGCACGCCAGTATGGTTGAAAAGTGGGTAGCGCAATACGCGTCCTGCGGCTGTATGCGGGCAGTGTATGGAATGGTAAGAGGACACGTATGCAGAAAGTGCGACATATCTAAACAGTAGGAGCCGCACGGACACCGGAGTTCCCGCATCAGGTTGAATCGGTAGAAATAATCCGGGAAACGCCTGGGCCTGTGAGAAGGGTGACGAGGAAGGGTGGCGGGGGGAAAGTACGCAGGCAAATTGTGCAGGTCCTGCACCCAACCAAAAAGCGTGTGGCCCTCACGCCGCCGCGTCGTCCAAAGGGTGAATAATTCACGACGCATCTGCTGCCACACCGCCATAAAGGGCCCCTCACCAGGTTTGACAATTTTGAGCTGACGTGTGGAATATATGCACTGGGCGTTCACGATTCATGTCTGCCAAAATTTGCAACGCTACGCGCCTCGGAAATGGGTCAAATTTCAGACTGAACGCTGCTTGCCCTTCTTGCGGGCTCTCGTCGAGAAAATGAGGGAATGACGTACTCGGTGGAATGGCCCCACGTAATTGGTAGTGCTGTGACGTCGCTCCTCTACGTAGACGACTGCGCTCTGACGTCGCCAGCAGTAGCAGGTGACACTGCGATAATTATTTGACACGACGTGTAGCTTGTGTAATTTGTTACTTGAATAGATGAATAAAACTTGAGAGCAATAATAAAACACACAAACGAAATGTGTGCGTGTTTTCTTTTTGAATTTTTACTGCAAATCGCATCGAGATGCGAGACTAATCTACCTCCATTTTGCATGCGTTCGTGTTCTCGCGCTTTGCGTATCGTGCAGACGCCACCTCTTACAACGAAACAGAAACGCTCCTTCACTTGAACTTGACTTGCCACCGTCTCAAGGCAGCGCGTTTGAAAGCCGTTTGCGCTGCCTTGGCACCGCCTAAAGACAGCGCGTTCGAAACACGTTTGTGCTGCATTGAAGGCGGTGTCAAGTTCAAGTCAAGGAGCGTTTCTGAACAGGGGGTAGTTTCCTACCGCGCTCCAACGCTCATTTATTCTCGCATGTCTAACTAAATGTTCATGCGGCACACCGCTAGCCTCGCGTCCGTAAAAATGACGCAGCTTTCATGCTCAGTAATAGGTTGAAAGCCAAGTGATCGGCGAGGGCGCATTCGGCATAGCTTGCAGAGATGAAGCGCAGAGAACGCCGCCAAAACACCACTCGAGTCTCGGTGGCTCGGCATGGTCCGAGGCACGTCATGAGCTGGTGACATAGTATACGCATGACTTGTTCATACGTATGCGTCATGTGATCCTCCCGCTCGTGTGCCGCAGAGGGCCGGGGAAGGAATTTGGCTTGCGAAGGCTACACTGTAAACGAAAATATACCCAGCCGGGAGGTTTCGGGGGATGATGCTCCCGCTCAGCTCCGGTAGCCTCACTCAAACCGGAATGCTCCGGAGCATATACATTCGTTTTCCACCTTTTTACTTCGGTGGGCGATGGACAGAGGGAAGCGGGACGAGTTCCCTGATTTTTCTCCGGTGGATGCTCCGTAAGTGCTCCGGCGCATCACTTATGCTCCCGCAAATACTCCGGCGCAGTGCGGGTACAGCTGCTCCTTTTCAGTGACAAAGCGTCCCCCCAAACGACAGGCGTCTCGTTAACAATGCGTAGGCTGGGAGGCAACAATGAGGCTGGACAACCCCGCAATAACGTTTGAAAAAGCTTTTGGGGTGTTCGGATGCCTTCACAGGTAAAAAGGTCAACGACCGGGAAAGGAGGAACGTAACTTGCTGAACCTTGCTAGAAGTGACGTAGGCAGCCTCGCCGGGCGGCCTGTCCCCACAAACCAACATGTCGCAGGCCAAGCCACCCGAATCGAAGTGCAGCGAGGATTGCGGGAACCCTTCGCCCACGTTCGGGAAAAGGAAATCGTTCTGTGCACCTTGTGGACATCACAAGCGACTACAAGCGTCAACGAAGGTTGTCATCGACAGAAGGGAGTTGCGGGAACCTTAATCGTGTGATGGTTCCGTGCAACGAACGACACATTGTGATCTCGCGAGTGGCGAACGATCCGGCGGTCGCTGGTGCGGCGCAAAACTGGTGAGTGAGCTCTTCTTGAATTATCTGTGTTATTCTTTTCAAAAAGTGCTAAAATTGAGTAATTTTATGTTGATAACCAAGTAGGTTATCAAGACTAGGCTAGCTTTGCAAGATGGCAGTAAAAAATTCACTGGAAATATTGAAAATGCCTTGTTTGGAACACGTGCTTTTCTTTCTTAATATGAATAACTTCGGTAATTTTAAGCACACCACTGTAATATTTGGGAGCGCTGATTCACTCTCTGTAGATATGCATTAATAGAAAACATCATAGTTGTGGGTTGATTCGACAAAAGGTTATGAATTTTTATAAGTAAACCTAATTGGTTAAAATATATTTTGGTCTGTTCAGTATACATAAAAGGTAATATTTGTCGCTTTCCATATTAATAAACGCCAGGTCGAGGCCTCTCATTATGTATAAATTGTTTTGATTTATTATGTAAACTGAATTAATAAAACAGGAATATCTGAAATCAGCGTTAATTCGTTATAAATTTAGCGAATTGGGCTAGGGAAATATGTTTGGTACAGACTTTTAGAACGCATATACGTACTCATTTTGGTGAAAAAAAATTATTTTGATTGTATGAGTGGTATCTGAGATATTAATCTAGAAGTATAATTGACCCATCGGCGGACGTGCTGGTGCTTTTCTGACAAAAAAAGGGGGAAAGGGGCTGACGAGACCAGTGACGAGGAATGCGAAAGGAAGGTGGGGTTGCTTTGCAGAACGGGTTGTGGGGCGCGCGATGTTTGTCTGGATGGGGAGGTTGGTTCACGCTTATTTCTGCAACCCATTTGAGAGCAATGCTCCCCGTCGTTGGGCGGAGGGGTATGGTAGTGAAAGAAAAAAAAAAGAAAAGAGGGCACCTTCTTGAGAAACTGGCAGTCTTTTCTGTGTTTATGGGAGAGAGAACTATGGCGCTGCTGCATTTTTTTTTCTGTGTTCAGTCCTGCTGCCGTGGCCATGAATGCAGTCTTTTTTTTTTTTTTTTTTGAGGAGAGGGGAAGGGGTGAGTTGAATTTCCCCGACCAAACAGGTAAAACTGTCAAAATGTTCGCCTTCATGTCCCATATCTCTCTGAGAATAAAACACTTCTTTCTATCTTTCTCTGACGAACAGTGCGCGAAGACGAGACATAGTATTGACCTGGACGATGCAACGACGCTGGCCTGTGAACAGAAGAAGGAAAGAAAATTCCTCGAATCCTGGTGCACACGTCGTGACACCTCGGCGTGCATCACCATCCGTGGCCTCCTGCCGGACGTCTTCACGGACCTGCGTGTTGAGTAAACTGGTCCACCTCCCCTCATTTCTGTCAGTGTACTATACTGATGACGCAATTGGCATAGGTGGCGTAATGCTTGTACTTTTGATTGCCAATTTATTTCTTGAAGTAGGAGTAAACTTTATTTTGTGCTCGAGCCAGTTCATTTGGAAACGATACATGCTCATGCAATAACTATTTTGAAAAATGTTCATTACGATAAGTTTCACGACAGAGCGGGGGCTGCAAATTAAAAAAAAGAAATACAACGCCAACTTCTCTCGAAGACTCTTTGGCAAAGCAGAATGAAGGTACGTTTTTCATAAGAACCGGCCGCAAGTATACGAATTGTAAGTGCCTAATATGCTGGAAGTAGGACGTTGAGCACATACTAAAATACGAATGTAATAATCATGCAGCTATAATATTCTAGAAAATTAGCAAGTTAATCGGGAGAGGTATTCCTGATGCTGTCTTCGAGAGTACCAAATGTCGCTCATTTAGTGAAAAAAAAAAAACACTTTTGAATCTGTCAGGAGAAGTAGAGGTATCGATTTAGAAATATATGGAAAGTTTTCGCCCGTTTTGAACTTTGTCCGCGGCACGGAGATGTGTTTTTATCATGGAGCGGCAGGCTGACACCGGTGTACATGTGATATCCTTCTTGATATTGAGCGCTCGTCCTGTCTTTTTTGTGTGGTCCGTTTAAGAACCTGGGTGTTCTCATGGACAGGCAGACAGTATGGGATTTAATCAGTATCCGCGACTTCAGTGTACTCAATTTTCGTGCCTCTGGCATGATTTGCAGTTCTCATGTATTATGTTTTTGATAAATTATGCAGGAAACAATCAGCTGAACCCTTGCGTCGTCAATGAATGTGATGGATGGTCCTTCGGAGATGGTTCCCGGCGGCTACGCTTCCTTCGTTTGTCGTGCATCGTTTTGCGGCATTCTGGACTTCATTTCAACGTGCTGCGCTTAAAACTTGAGTGCTGCTGAGTTCATGTGATCTGTCTTCTTGTGTTCTTTTTTGGTGGCTTTTTGTATATTTGTTTCTTCTTTTTTTTTTCCAAATGGTTGGTCATCAGCCACAAACTGCAGCATATTTTGAATAAATCAAGCAATAAGAACTCAAGTGTTCTCCTGAATTTCATCTGCTAGAGCTCTGTGGAAAAAATACACAGTAACCTTGCAGTGTTTGCATGAGAATTCCTTCATCTAACCAATGCGTGACACGATCAGCATAGAATAAACAAACAGAGGAGCAAAAAAATAAAAAAGAATACTCGTGATCCATCGCACTCCAATTCCGTCCGGACGAAGTAAGGGCATTCGTAAAATACTTCGGAGGTGCCACGCGAAAACTCCGGATAGCCGGAGTGAAAAAGCAGCGTAAAATACTCCGGAGGTTCCCCGCAGTCCCTCCGGCCAGCCGGAGCAAAATGCCGGTAAAAAGTGCTCCGGAGGCGCCACGCAATCACTCCGGTCGGCCGGAGTGAAATATCAATGAAAAGTACTATACGGATGTGCCACGCAATTGCTCCGGCCAGCCGGAGTAATAACTTTGTGCTCCGGAGGTCCGGAGGAAAAATTACTCCGAACATGGGGGTCGCTAGAGGACAGGCGTTTTACTCCCACCTGGGAGTAATTTTCTTTACAGCGTACACGGGGCGAGCGGCAAGGGTTTCAAGCTCGTCTCCTGGCATCATGGTTTCGCGCCGCCTCAAAACTTCGGTTTTCCCAGCTTCTATTCGACCGATTAGAAAAATTCTTTTGGCATAATGTTCTTTATTGGGCGCGCAACAACTTCCAGTGCCTCACTAAAATTCAGTATGTCACCTGCTGAGGGACCCTATAAAGCGGAGGGGCAGTGAGCGGGTGAGGCCAACGAGGAAAGCCCTCTGTGCCCAGAAATCGGCGACCTCATTGCTGAAAACGCTGGCGTGACCGGGCACGTGGAAAAGACGTGCCGGCACCGACCGCGATATAGCTCGCAGTTGGCGGATGAGTATTACGTGATACTCTTCATTGCGAGGGGTTGTGAGGGGCTGCAAAAGGGAGAGGCTGTCGGTGTAAAAGTGCGCCGGTTGTTGATAGAGCGCCGCAACGACATGTGTCGAAGCCTCGACAAATGCTAACACCTACGCGGCGTAGGCACAAGTGGCATTGACAAGCCGAAAGCGGCCAACAGTCAAAATGCTGTGGGGATGGGCGAAGACGACAAACGCCGCGTCCGCCGAGATCGCGGTGAAGGAGCCGTCAGTAAATATGTGTACCACGCGAGCGCGAAACGCGACAGCGGCCTCTTGGCGCGAGAGACGAAGGAATGGCATGATGGCAGGTAACGAGGGGATGGGTGGAGACCTCCCTGTGCAGATACGACACCCAAGAAGGGCGAGAGCGAAAGAAACCTGTTGTGTTCGCGATAGCGCACCTGACAACCGAACTGCGTTAGTGCGCATGCACGCTATTGTGCTTAAATGGTAACGCTCAATGCGCTATCGCCTCATTCGTTATGTAACCATCAGCCCGTAAGCTTCTGGCAATAAACGCTGTTCTTCCCCGTTCGAACACTGGCCTGTCAGTCCCTGATCGAGATGCGACACTGGCGACGAGGGTGAGACGAAACAAATCGAGAAGTAGCGAGCAGTTCGCTGAAAAAGCGACAATGCAATCTCCGGGGCAGCTGGGACAGATGGAGTTGTTCAACGTTACTGCAAGCGATTTGACGGCATACAAGGACTGGTTGACATCCTTTTTGATTGTCAACGAGGTTCCCCGACAGCGATAAGATACACGCATTCCTCGGCATAATCGGACCGCGTACGTACGGGTTGCTGAATTCGTTGGCTGCGCCGGACCTGCCGTCCGATAGAAGTTTCGAGGAACTGAAGAGCCTCTTGGACGCCCTCTTTACCCCAAAGCCGTCCATAATCGGTGAGCGAGCAAAGTTTTACAGCAGAGGACTGCACGAAGGCGAATCTCTGCCCGAATATGTTGCTGAACTTCGGAAGTTGTCCCAGAGTTGTCAGTTTGGAGCGAATTTGGACGAAGCGCTGCGGGATCGTCGCGTTTGCGGACTACTTCGGGAGCACGTGCAGCGAGCACTCTTTACCGAGGACGACAAATTGACGTTCTCGAAAGCAGTCGAGCGCGCCTTGGCCATAGAAGCAGCCCAGAAAAATGTCACCGAGACTAGAGTCGTGGAGACAATGGCTGCACAGCTGCACAAAGTCTAGAAAGAGGGTAATGATGCTCCTGCTGATCTGTACGAGGTGCAAGCGATTGCCGGTGGGCATCACCTGGCTTGCTATCGCTGCGGTTCTCCGAGCCACACCCAATCAGTATGCCCTCACGTTAAGGATACTTGCTATAAGTGTGGAAAGAAAGGGCATATTCAAGGGGCCTGTCGCAGCAAGAGGCAATCCTGTGGTGGGTATCAGCAGAAACAGAGTGTGAAAAGGCTGAAAGTGGTGACGCAGGTGCCGCCTTGGGCGTTTCGGAAAAAGTGGCTTCTAGCCGCACTCCTATTTTTCTTGGGCTAAAAATGAATGGAGCACTGGTGGAAATAGAACTTGACACGGGAGCCGCGGTGTCTATCACGCCTTACAAGCTGTTAAAGCAGCAGTTCCCTTCATCCAGCTGCAGACCAAGCGACGTCGTCCTGCTCGCCTATACCAGAGCACTCGTCCAACCTTGCGGTGTGGCGGTCGTCAACGTGCAGCATGGCGAACAGACGGCAATACTACCATTCCACCTCATCGATCAAGCAGGACCGCCGCTGCTGCGACGTGAATGGCTGCAGACAGTACGGCTTGACAGGAACCACATTTAGGGCTTCAACCACGTCTCAAGGTCAGTGTTCAATTTGTCTTCTTGAGCGAACGAAAGGCTAGATGCGTTATTTGAAAAATACAAAATGCTGTTCAAGGATAAACTACGCGCTATCACAGACGAAAGGGCCGAGCTGTTTTTCAAAGCCGACCACCGGCCGAGATTCCTAAATGCAAGGAATTTGCCACTCGCATTGCAGTCCACAGTAGACGCAGAAATAGAAAAAGTGGTTGAGCTGGGAATACTCACACCCGTGAATACAGCAGAATTCGCCACGCCAGCCGTACCTGTGACTAAGAAAGAGAGAAGAAATGGTAGAGAAGGAAAGGCAGGGAGGTTAACCAGTCCAGGATAACCGGTTTGCTACCCTGTACGTGGGAAGGGGATGGGGGAGATTGAAAGAGGGAGGGGAAAGAGTGGAAAGAGAGAGAAAGATAGCACATAACACAGCACACACACAAACAAGCAGTCATTGACAGTCCATCACGCTGATGTGGTACGCGACATCGCTGTCAGAGCCGCTTGTCCAAGTTCGTTTTTCTTAGAAACTTCAGTAGTTCTTTGGCCACCTTCAGCTGCGATGTCCTCTGTGAACGACATTCAAGAATAGATTCAACAGACATTTGTCTATTGTCACGGTCCGCTAGAACGGACGCCAGTGACTGTCTCTGATCATCATACAGCGGACAGTCACACAGGATGTGGCGCAACGTCTCCTCGCAACGACAGGCATCGCAGAGAGCGTCGTCGGCCATCCCAATGCGAAAAGAATAAGACTTCGTGAAAGCCACACCTAACCATATGCGATAAAGTAGTGTGTCATCACTTCGGCGGAGTCCGGTTGGCATATAGAGATCCATCAAAGAGCACAGGCGGTGTTGACGGTTTGTCCGGTTGGTCTGATTGCTTGGTGGCCGCCATAAAGAGAGCGTGATCCCCTGTGCAAGCTTTCGAAGACTGCTGGCCGCGTCAGACCTTGAAAGTGGTATGGTGTCTTCCTGTGCGCCTTCAAGAGCTGCCCGAGCGGCATTATCGGCGTGTTCGTTTCCTATGACGCCGCAATGACTTGGAAGCCACTGAAACGTCACGTGGTGGCAGCATACGCCTATGGGGGGGACTATAAGACAACGATAAATCCCTCACTAGACATCACACGCTATCCGCTGCATAAAATCAATGATGCTGCGTTGGCCGGGGGAATGCATTTTACAAAGATCGATCTCAACTGGGCATACAAACAAGTACTCATGTCGGAAGAGTCGAAGAAGCACTTGACTTTGAACACGCAGAAAGGGCTGTTTGCAGTGAACAGGCTACCCTTCGGGATAACGTCGGCGCCTGGTATTTTTCAGAAAATAATGGACACGATGCTGAAGGGCCTAAACAAAGTTTGTTGTTATCTCGATGACATCTTAGTCACAGGAAGAAACGCTGAAGAACACTTGATAAACCTGGAGGCACTATTGAAGCGTTTGCTGGAGCGAGGAGTGAGGATGAAGTAAGAAAAATGGGCGTTTTTTGTGTGTGTGTTTTTTTTAATGAGCTCTGTTACTTGGGGCACAAAATTAATGCTGCAAAATTATCTTCGTCGCCGGAGATAATTCAAGGCTCACCAAGTTCTGAATGATCAATTCTTTTATCCAAAACAAACGCAAAAGCACATAAATAAACTAAGCCAAAAGGGCGTTCGAAGGCGCAAGCACAAATATTAGGCAAATCCACGTACTACCCATCATTCCCATGGTGGCTAAACGATCGTACCGCCAAAGTTCTCTCTCGCAAATATTGTAGGAAACTCTATGCTTTAGGGGCCCGGGCTGTCGTATGCTGTCTTATGTTGTCATCGCTGGGCGTAACGCAGGCAAAACCACGTATAGCATAGTCATCCATTGCATAATGAGCGCGCGCTCCCAGCAGGGTGAAGTCTTCTTCCTCTTGTTCTTCGATCGCCATGATTATATTAAGTGGCAAGCACTTTAGGGACCCAGGATGTCGTTTGGTGTCATCGCTTGGCGTAACGCAGGCAAAACCGTGTATAAGAGTATCAAAAAAAAGAGGAAGCAAGCGAGAAATAGGAAGAGAGGGAAAGAATAGAAAAAAAATAAGAATAAAAATAGAAATAAATAAAAATAAAAAGAGAAGAATACAGAAAAAAAAGACTAAGAAAAAGAGAGGAAAGAAATAGAAATCGGAAAAGAAACGAAGAAGGCTGTTCAGCTTCGCACTTCCTTCAGGCTTGGCACCACTAGTGCGAAGCTGCCTTAATTTTTTTCTCATGAGGCTCATATCTGCAAATTTCAAATATGGAGTGACCTTGATGAAGTAATGCGAGTGCTTATTTTGTTTCACCTTTTGATAACAGCATGCGTATATAATGAAGGTTTTCATTTTGGTTATTTGCAAAAAAATATTTGTGTACTGCCACTGCTTTGCTGAGCTGTGACAGTCTGGGAAGCCTAGTCGACCTCTTCTGATCTTGTTTTTCCCATGCCCTCTGCTCTGTGAAGTGGTAAATAAAAAAATTCCAATGAAATGAAACGAAATCAGTCAGCAGCCGAGCACCGTAACCGCTACACCACTGCGGCGGACGAAATTTAGTTGTGGCGTTGCGGTTGTGCACGAGTCTACAGCGAACGCACTCGTCGGCTCCTCTGTCCACCTCTCCGAATGCCCTTCCTCAGCTTCCGAGGTGAAACGCAAAGAGAGCGCGCATCTACTAGCAGAGGAGCACGCGAGTGCGAACGTAGGTTGGTGGTTTGCAGGCCTGGCGCTTCTGTTCACGGAGATGAAAGCGTTGCGGGGTTTAACAAAACTTGGAACTCGGCGAGATGGTGCATAATTTGACGGGAAAATTTGAGCGCACAGAAAACAATCACAAGAGCGAGACAACAGGACAAGCGCGTTGCGGGGTAGAGGTATACAGCTTGTCTCTAACAACACCACGGATCACTATCAGGAGCACAGCTTTGTGTGAATAGAAAAGCGCAGGAGTCAGCCGCTTCCGGGGCACGCGGGGACACTTCAGATGGCTTCACAAGCTCACGCCTAGGGTAGCGGCTATGCGCCGTCCATATTTTCTGGTGGAGGTCAGTGTTTCTGAATGCTCACCACCTCACGCCTGTGATCTGTGCGGGCTTCAGTGATCTGGAAGCAGCGCTGCTTCCAAATCGGCTGATCATGGCCAAGTTATTTCTGTCGCTTACTTTCCTGTCTTTTTTTTATGCTCATTATTTCAATCAATTTCTTAACAGCTGATGTGTGACTGTCTACTAGCAAATAAGCCTCTACCTTTCTTTACTATAGCATGCGATCATGGTGTTATGTTTTGCACCTGCGTGTATTATACATTATAGAAGTTTTGCGTGCTGTGTTTTTCGCTATGTTTACTCGTAAATAAGATGTCGCCTTCCGTTTTTCGCAGAAGATTTTGTTTGGGTTCTGAAGTGACAAAAATCTTTTTCTCGTGATACAGTCATCACACTATCATTTGGGATTGCGCAGAAAAAATATTATACAATATTACACAAAAGCATTGCTCTGCCAGCTACTCAGGGCCTTTACTTTAATGAACAACAAGAAATGGGACGATACTTTTGCACTAAAGTAATCCCATAAGCGCCAAACATCGCTTAAGAAATAACTAATTTGGGCTAATTTTGGGCTGCTTCAAATTTACGCATTGGGTTACGCATTGGGTTACATTTGGGCAACCACGGAGTCAAATTTGGTGGTTTGAGGTTCGTGCCATCTGGTTACCCTGGCCGTTTTACCAGATTCTTTGTATGGCGTGTTTCGGGGGACTCTGGCAGTGTGCTTGAGGAAACAACGGTGATTATATGCTCACTTTGTTTTATGTTTTGTGCCATCTCATCATTGTAATTTGTACATTTAAGAAATAGTTGTCCTTCCATCCTTCTAATATTTCAATCGCCTCCGAGAGCTAAAAATCAGCGTTGTCTGTGACCAGAAGTCAGGAAAGATGCAAATAAATTAAACAATAAAACACTTCGTTTTCGATTTACAATCAAACCAAGGCCGTCTGCGTGGCAAGCAGGTGTTTTACCACAGAACCACGTAATTTCTTGGAACTTTTTGAACAAACACTGTATGAATGTCATGTGGTTGGGCTAGTCTCCTTAATGCATGCAATATTGCGTGGCAGAAGCGCAGAATCTCGCCAGGTGACAAAATATATCTATTGCTCAACGATCGGGTATCTTAAAGGTCCATTTTTTTTAACCGCAGGTGATATGTTAGCACGTGTTTGTGGCGCTCAGTGATGATGCGTTTCTACGAGAGATAGGGGCACGAAATCGTGTTATTTTTTCTTTCGATTTTTTGACTGTCAAGGTGCTCACATGTCGAAAAATAAATCATTTGTATGTCAGCGCTGTTGTCGTGCCTTCTTCATCTTGTGTGTCCTGTCAGAATTTCGCGCTGTTTTTCCCTCTTATAAGTATGAACCAACTCGCCCAAGCCTCAACCCTCGCAAGCGTTAAAGGTCCACCCATTTACAAAGCGCTCAGGAATATAATGATCATAAAGCGCAAAAACATCAACAAAGTGAGCACCTGCGTAGGTTCTAAGTTCTCGTGTTGCCCTAAGGACGCGTTGTGGGCCTTTCGCTCATTTGCAAAAGGGAGATTCCTGATGTATTGTGCACTTCGCGACTGTACTTGCGGTAGGCATTATAGGATAGTTTGGAACAGCCAATGTTACGCACGTAGACGTTCGTTTCCTTGCGGCACGATTGAGTGATCCGCTCAGAACACAAGCCAGGCTAGTATTAGAGAACGCGATGCCCACGGGGTTCGATTACGCTATCGTGTTCTACTCTTGAAAGCGAAGCTCGAGCGGCCCCAAGTTTTTTTAGGCTTTTTTAACTATTGTTACATAATTTATGTCACACTTGTTTTGAAGGCCGCTTTATCTTAGGGCCACCACTTAACGAACTCTCTAGCAACGGCCCGAATTGGACCAGACCTTTATGTGCGTGCCAAAATTATAGATGGACACCCCTATACGTGTATCGATAGAAACAGCGCGTCTTGACTTCGCCCTGTGGTTTTGAATATGAGTAACTACATTTTAACAACCACTACAATTCTGGTGAAATCTTATCCATGGTTTGTGGAATGTTTTTTTTCTTGTTTTTTTTTCTTTTTAGGTTTCTTGAACATTTATTTGTGTGGCTTTCTTTATAAACCTATCTCTTCTTATACAGCGCCGTTCCTTCTCCTTCTTGTCTCTCGTATTTGCCCACTGTTTGATTTTAAGTAGAAAACAATACTTTAGTAAAATCGAAAGAAAAGATTGGGTGTCTTTTTTTCTTCAGAATGGTCATTGTGTTTATATGTATAAAAGCGCGCGCCAATAGCGATAACATCCACTTGATGTCAAGTAAGATGCGCACGTTCAGTGTCTTTGTAGTGATCGTCGGCGTAGTCTTCGCTTTCATATTGTCAACAAATGAAAAACTAGGCCCCTCAGTTGCTCTTGCTGTCCCAATTCCAGAACCAAATCCAGGATTTGGCCTTTCAAAGCCCCGTAGGCAATCAAGCAGTCCCAAAAAACCTGGTCACAAGCGTCCTCGACATCACCAGGCTCACCATCCTCATCCCAGAAATATGAGTAACGCTGATATGAAGAGATTAGCGGCTCAGCTTCAAAATCCCCAACACCACCAATCGCGCACTGCATTCAGGACGACGTAATGTTGAATGAAAGATAAAAGTGACGTTTGGGCACCTACTGGTATGTAGCAATTTCTTGCTTTAGGCCAAGAACTTGTTAATTACCCTTCCGAATGTGTTATGGCCTGCGTGACACTTTAGATGGGTGGCATTATTGAGATAGAGAGTTCCAGCAAAATACGGCCTCGCGAACGGCCACTAATTATTGAAGAATAGCGAATGCTTGCCATATCTTTAAACTTTTGTTCCCTTTCTCGATTCCCCATGTAAGCAGTAGCACTGCATGTACAGAAATATATAAACAATTAGCTGCACAGACCATAATTATTGTGGCAATGAAGCAACTCAATAAAAACATTCTTGGGAAGCATTCAATACTAGATAGCAGCCGCTGTTATATTTGCCCAGCTCAAGAAAGAATGCCACCGCAGTACAGAAGAACATTACGAAGAGGCGAATGGACTTGAACTTAGTTCGCGGCTGTTTTTTTTATACAAAAATCAGTATACCGAAGCTCTTGTAGCATGGGTTCCTTAGCTGGACAGGCACCATGTTCTAAAAACGAGTCTTGCGATTGCGGAATAGTGGAGCAGAGATGAATCCTCGAAGTGTGGCTATTTAAGTCTGCGCGCAAGAACTCACCGCGCATGTTGTTTTCGTACTTCTTTCCTAACGCTCATTTATAGCGTTAAGGGAATCAAAAGGAATTGAAATGCTACTTGGATCTTGATAGAACGAACTGTGCCTGATTCCCTGACGTTGCTATGTGTGTTACTGTGCCCGTACCCTACAATGAAACATCAGTACACAGCGTACTGAAATTTTATTGTTTTTGCGTATATTGCATGATTACGCTAAGGCGCAGCAGCATAGATGAAACTGTGCAGCTAGTCTAGTCGATGATATAAAAATCGTTGAGAATTTGCAGCACAAGTTTTTCTAGATATCTGCTTAGTGCTAAGCAACTCGATCGATAGATTTTGAAGTGTATTTGCGAATAAGTTTTTAATGTCTTCACTAATAAAGAAACAGCGTACCTCAGGCCACGTGAATAATCAACTTTCCAAATATGTACCGGTAGCCGTGCAAATCATAAGCTTATAGTCCAGTGGCAAGGGGCACTTAAAATTACAAAGCTAGGCACTGGTTGGTTTTCTTGCCATGCGAAATCATATAGCATACCGGTCCGACTTCACGCATGTATACGTCGTCGAGGTTTCAGTAAAACTAATCAGGTTGTGTTCATTAGACCCTTGATAATAAACGGTTTGACCCTACTCAAATAAATGCAATAGATGTCGCTGTGCTACGTTCTACGCGCAAGAGTAGCGCACATCCGTTATGGGATTGAGGCCGACTGAAGACAGGGTTGCATTTACGGCAGTGATTAACCAAACCAACACGACACATTTCTGCATTGGCTGTTTACTCGCTTCACCAGAACTTTATGACCCAAAGTGCGCTGGTTCACTGCGCTCCGTCTTGTACTGATTGTAATGACGGAAGCTTGTTGAGCCACACCCATTTAATGGCATGTATAAAACATCTAGGTAATATGACACGACACAGCCAATGGAAAATCATGGTGACCGAACACCGCGACGTTGAGAAGTAGGGCTTTTCACGTTTTGTTTTTTAGCACTCCTGAAATATGGGTGGCGTCGCGGGTTTTTTGTTTTTTATTCATCTCACTTATTTAAATGGTTACGTTTCTTATTTTTCTAAATATTTCTGTGGTTTATTCTTTATGGAGGCTTCCTGGACTAAGGTTCATGGCGAAGCATCGTGGTAGAGAAAGAGCCCGCCCAACGGGCTCTAATAATGCTGGCGATAGCTCATTTTTAAGGGAGACGTTGATTTGAAAGTTACGAGTTCCTCTTCTATATTCACAATCTTGTGGGATTTAGGACAATGTGCTCAAGTTTCCCATCACTCGCATATTAAAGGGGCACTGAAACAAAATTTCGCCTCTGTGATATCCTGCGGGAGCGATTCGTGTCACCATGCTCGTATTCTCTACCAGATCTCCACAGTGAATATAGCTTAGTAGCCGTGGGGGGGATGAGGGGGGGGGGGGGGGGTAATCTGTGAATTCTGCACATTTTCGAAGTCCGCGTGCCAAATCCAGAGCCATACTTCGCACTTCGCGACATTGTCATAACCTAAGATGACATGCAGGTGACCCCCACTTCCAAGCCGTCACCCCAGCAGCCGAGGTCTGAGCTAGTGTATATAGTCATGATGACATCATAGTCGTCGCCACCCTTTTGCCGAGGTTACGCCAGCAGACTACTATTCGGCGGCTGCTCGACGGTACGTGTCCGCCGCAACGTGTGAATATTGTGGAAGCCTCAAGAAAGTTGTCACTACCAGATGACGACAACAACAACGACGAGGAGGGCAACAGTGCGTGTCATGCGGCAGGCGAAAGAGCGTGAGCAGGCAGTATAGGCAGTACAAAAGTGCGCCACACTTTTGTGTGTTCCCGTTGTCGCGTTGGTTTACCTCGTTTGCCACACTAGATGGTGTTAGTTGCGCCTCGCGGCTTATAGTTCGCGAAGCTCCCCAAACCCGAAAATAAGACCGGTCAGCAATAAGCAGTTTGCAATTAATTATCTGTCAGGCGCTGCCGCACAAAATGTGGTGTTTTATAACAAACAGGCCCCCAGTAACATATTCCAGCAAAAAACAAAAAAACAAGACAACCCCAAACCACAGTTATTGTGCCTATGCCCTTTTAATGTCCGCTAAATCTTCAATGTAAAACACTCCCTGCAACCTGTCCCAGCCACAGGTGGTTCTGAAGCCGCGGCTGTCGCATTTTCGGTGGAGTGGAAAATGCGAGAGGACCGTGAAATTATATTTTGGTGGATGTTGAAGAACCCCATTTGCTCGCAATTTCCGCAGCTTTCCTCTACGGCGTCCCTCATAAAGATATCTTACTTTTGTCACGTAGAAGCCGAGAAATTAGAAATTAGGCTGCATCGAAATGACATGAACTGGCCAGGGCATGCTTTCTTTAATTCTTCTACTCCATTTCTGCTAATTTTGCAGAGAAATCGACAATGGCCATGGCATATCCTCACTGTTCTTCATGAAATCTGTGCAGAAGAGGCCTTGAAAGACACTGTAATCAAAACAGAAAAAAAATACGCAATGTCCTCATTACGTCAAGAGTAACATTATTGTTAAAACACGACAATAAATTTTACTTTATATACACCGTGTTCACCTGTATTCGCAAATTTTTTGTTGGTTTTTCCGCACTTGTAAGTGTTAAGCTGCGACTTCTTTTTCCTACAATTAGTACGAACCGTACTCAAAGCTAAACCACTTCACTGAAGAATTTAAGAGTGCTCTACTTTATGCGTCTTACTGTCGCACTGGGTTTCACTAATGTGACCACGAGCTACACACACACACACACACACACACACATCGCTTCGTGTTTTTAAAAGTGCGTGTGTCTTAACAAAAGTGCTTCACTTTTCGGCTCTTCACTTTTCGGTTTTTCGGCACGTGACACGAACCCATGAAAAGGAAACCCAGAAGTGAAAATCATTAAAGAACGCACAACATATTCACAACTCTTCTGTTTTAGATGCGAAGCATCTTATGCTCGGGGCTATGTCCGTCCCACGTCCCGCGTCCGGCCACATTCATGAAGTAGGGAAGTACCCATTATGCGAACCAGAACACTGTAGTAATATGAAGGCCGTCAACCACTACCACAGTCATCAGAGTCATGGCCGAGAGCACAGAGAGGCTGCTTAGCAATGGCTAGGCAGGTGGTTTCTGTCGCCCAGGTTGACTCCATTCCTTGGTCTTGCTTGCATGTGTTTGGAGAGGGCTTAGTCCGTCCCTCCCTCCCGCGTCCCACACCACCACAGCGCATGCGCGTCCCCACCCTCTCTCTCTCTCCCCCTTTCCTACGTCACCCCCTTTCTCTCCTCTAGGAATCCTCTACTCTACGGAGCGGCCCCCGCGTCCCACACCCCGCACAGCGCATGCGCGTATCCTCTCCAACGCTCACCCCCCTTTCTATACTCCAGGAATCATCTACTCTACGGAGCGGCACCCACGCCCTACATCCCTACAGCGCATGCGCGTCTTCTCCCCCTCTCTCCTCTAGGAATCCTCTACTCTACGGAGCGGCTCCGGCGTCCCACACCCCCCACAGCGCATGCACATCCCCTCCCCCTCTCCTCTCCTACGCTCCCCCGTCCTCTCCTGCAGGAATTCTCTACGGAGCGACAGGTGGGGCGACAGCTGCATACTCCGCTGGGGGCTCCCCGCTGCTTCGCATCCACACATGGTCCCCTTTAGCGGGAGATGGAAAAGTTTTTCTCGATAGATGAGGGTGGCAATGTGGGCCTTTTTGTATTGCAGAATACTTGATGGTAGCGCAGGCTAAGAACAAGTAGTAGTCCACCACGGTGGATCAGTGCTCATGGTGCTCGGCTGCTGACGCGTAGGTCGTCGGTTCGATTCCGGCCGTGGCTGTCGCATTTCGGTGCAGGCGAAATGGTAGAGGCTCGGGTACTGTGCAACGTCAGTGCACGGTGAAGAACACCAGATGGTCGACAATTCCGCAGCCCTCCACTGCGACATGCCTCATAATCATATGATGGCTTCGAGACGTTAAGCCCCGGATATTATTAAGGACAAGGACAAAAGAATGGAAAACTCGTCAGAACATAGCGCTAACTTTCAACCACGGGTTTTTCATTCGCTGATCCCGAAAGTATATATCCTCGCGGCGTCATACGCCACGTGTGCATAGCGCTAACATAAACTTTATCTACGTGCATAATATCAAAGACATGACAAAACAATATCACTGATCATGTGCAAGTGCATTTATCCAAGTTAATATGTGAAAGGCACTTTATCGCGTTCGTATGCAATTGAGTTCTTTATTTGACAACACAACTGATGGACTACTGAAGCGCACGTAACCATTATCAACCACGTCATCTCGCACCTTCTTCCACTCATGATCGCCGTCTCTTGAAATCTTGGCTTGCACTTACATATTTGTCAATCCACGGCAAGAAAACCGACAGGAACAACCTTACTTACTTTGTTATGTTCTCGCGACCTGTCATCTATACTTATACCGGTCTGTCCAATGTAGGAAACGTGTCTTCACTGCGGTTGTTTAGCGTTTATTGTCCATTGTTTTGCCACAAGGGCAAAAGAATGAATGCTATAGCAACAAATTGTTATGTCACGCGAAAAATGGCAAGCAGCTAGAAACTTGCAGCGCGCTCTTCGAGCAGCCAGGACGCACGAAAAGAAGATACTTATGACGAGCGCGAACGAACTGCCACAGTGGTTCCTTCCTTGTGTGTGAGCAGCGCGCCTCATTCGCAAACGCGGCCGCTGCAGCGAGCCAAGTGATCTTCATGCTCTCTTTAACTTCAACGTAAACTTGCGGTGAAAGCACAAGATGTACAGACTGCCCCCATTACGAGATAAGCGCGCGCGCACGGGTGACCACGCCTTTTATAGGAGCGCACGCATAGCAACGCGCGGGAAGACGACCAGCGCGCCCTTCGCGCCTTTCAGACCATCTCGCTAGTGATGACGAGAACATTCTTAAAGAGGAGTTCAGGTGCATTTTCGATCATACTGAGGTAATGCTGTTTTGAAATAGCATTAACAGTCCTGTAACAGCTAGGGTGGTTCATTTTGCTGAGAGGCTCATCAGTAATATTAAATCAGCAAAAAACAATGAGTCAGAACAAAACCGAAACAAGGGGGCTGCTCCGGGATGTGTATAAAATGACGTCACGACACGCCTCTACGGCTGGCCAGGGAGTAAACATAGCATATGTGCTTCTTCTATCGCGCGAAAAGGAAGTTGGCGATGTCATTCGACGCGGAATCAAGCTGTGTCAGCTCGCCTGAACTTACCAGTGAAAAGTTCAGCGATGATTGCAGCTACTATCTGAGCGCGGAAGCATCGCCTTGATTTCGACCCGCCGACGCGTGAAGCATCTTACGTGGTCCGAATCGATCTCCTCCTTGCTCAATATTGTGCATGCTTAGTGTAAGACGGCGCTAGCGAACTAGGGCAAGGACTTACGCCGTGCCAGGGGCCGCATAATACTGCCACGAGGGCCGCAGGTTGCCGACCCCTGAATTAAGATGATTTTAGCATTCCTCCAAGATGTCGGTACCCTCACCATCAAGAGACACTTCGTATACAGGTTGGCCAGTTTTTTTTAACGCAATCTGTCCACCGTCTTTAACAGATCTGATGTTACCTCATCCTCAGCAGTGGCTTCACCTCTTTGCATTAACTCTAAGCTTTTTGTAGTGGTGAAGGGGAGCGACGAGAAGCGAAGGTCTGCGTATCGGGAGCAGGTGGAGGATCACGGTCGTAGACTTCAGGTGGCGTGTAAGGAACGCGGTGTGGAGGCCGCAACGAGAAGTCGGCATACATCGGTGCATCCTCGGCATACTTCGGGTTCACCCCGAAGCGCCGACGACACAGGCGTGCAACGTGATCTGGAATTCAGCAAGCGTAGCAGATCGGCCGGTTGTCAGCAGTACGCCAGGGATTCCCGTAGTGCTGCTGTGTACCAGGAAGTGGCATAGCGGATGGTCGAGCAGGTTGCGGGGGGCGATAATGGCAGACGAAGTGGCGGCCTTGCTGCGGCAGCCGCATAAGTCAATGGCGCGGCGACAGGTGTCGGTGGAGAGGCGGACGGCAATGCCTCGGAGACCTGCTCCTGAATAGCCTGTCTGATGGTTGGCGCTAGGCAGTTCGCGGGCGCTTCGGTGTTCGGCAAATATGACAAGCACGGAAGCTGTCGAGCCACTTGTTCGCGCACATATTCTTTTATCTGGGCCATCAGAGTGTTGTCACCGCCGATGGTCAAGGCGGCGAGGGAGTCGTCTACTGTCGTCGATCTCCGAACTGAAACGCGTTGCTTGCGAAGTTCTTCGAAGCTCTGGCACAAGGTCAGAAGGTCGGATACGGTACGTGGGTCCTTCGCCAGCAACATTTGGAAGGCATCGTCGTCTATGCCTTTTAAGATGGGCTTAATCTTCTCTTGTTCGCTGATCTCAGAGTTCAGGCGCTTGCACAGATCGATGACGTCTTCGATATAACTGGTGGAGGTTTCGCCCTGCTTTTGCGCACGTCCGCTTTGGCGCTGCTCTGCGCGGAGCTTGCGTACTGCCGGGCGCCCTAATACTGCTGCGAAGATGGTTTTGAAAGTGGCCCACATGGAGAACTCGGAGTTGTGGTTGTGAAACCACAGGCTCGCGACGTCCTTGAGATAAAATGGGGACATACTCCAATTTCGAGGGGTCATCCCACTTGTTGGCGGCGCTCACCTTTTCAAACAACTGCATCCACTCTTCCACATCTTGGTCCTCGGTGCCGCTGAAGAAAGGGGAATCGCGTTGGCACAGGGTGGTAGGCACGATGACCAATGAAGATTGGGCCGTGCTTGGTTGGGCGGTGCCATGCTCGGTGGTCGTATCAGGCACTGTCGGGGCCGTGGGCAGCTTCCGGCTTCGAAGTTCCAGATTCAAGTACCCAGCACCTTCCACCACTTTGCAAGGGGGGTTTATTGTATGACGTCGGGTAGCAGGCAGCAAGCCGGCACAGCGAAATCAGTCAACAGTCACGCAGGCCCGGCACCCACAGCTCACAATCAGCGATCGCGCCTCGCACCAAGCAAACGTCCCACTGGGGAATGCCTTGCTCCTTCACCACTACATTTTCTTTACTTCCCTGTCGTTACTAGTGGGATATCCACTTTCTCTGGGCTACTACTACTCTTAAGTTATCACCCGACTTGTCCCGGCTCTGTAGGTTATACTACTAAGCTGCTTTTAACTATCCGATCCATATTGGTAGTGACTTTGCCTTCCTTGTCAAATAGCGCATACGTGTGGTTTTCGCCTGTGCCTACTTTTCTTTTAACCGCTTTGAGGCTTCGTCCATTCTTTCGAGCATGTTCAATTCTCTCCATGTTATACCTTCTTATGTCGGCTACCTTAAGCCTGTCAATTAACTTCGGATACTCTGCCTGTTCACAAGTGTTGACGATTGGGCGAGTTGCTTCGTCGTACTTGAACTGGTATAGCGCATTACGGAAAAAAAGAGAAACGGCCGCGCAGACCGACACAAGAGGACAGGGCGCTCTGTCCTCTTGCGCTCTGTCCTCTTGTGTCGGTCTGCTTGGCCGTTTCTCTTTTTTTCCGTAATGCGCTATACCAGTTCAAGTTTGCCTGTTCGATTCTGTCTGTCGTGTTTGAGGCTTTCATACTTTGACGCGGTGTTGCGAACCAATTTTTGGAAAATACCATACGTCACGGTCAAAATTACCCTACTTTACCCCGCACAATTTTTGTACTACCCCATATTTTGCTTTACGCTTAAAAATAGCGCAGTGTAGCAATAAAAGGTACAGGCTACACTTCACTGTATCGCAAGCAGACGTGTAGTGGCGCTGAAGTAGGTAGCTGCTTCGAAAATTTGTGTGAAAAAAATTTCGAAGAAAGAATAAGCGACATGAAATGCAGAAGATGGGAAGAGAAAGCGTTCCAGTATTTTTATGGGATGAGGGTTGACTCACACTTGAGAAAAAGAGCTAGGAGAGTCATCAACAAGTGTACGACTGACAGTATAAGCGATTTGGTGACAAAGAGCGTTAAGCGAAACGTCAGAGAGGCGGAAAAGATGTATAGGGTAGCAGTGATGGAAAGAAAAACTAGCCCTGGGTAACCACGGAAAAGATAAAGACGAAATTCTGAAGTTCTTTTCTTGAACGATTCAAAATACCACTATAAGACGCAAGACAACATCAAAATATGTTTGTGAAAAGGCGAACATTCTAGCAAGAAGAAACAAAGTCAGTTTCGCTCTCAAGGTAAACACTAAAATAGCATCAATGCATCAAACAATATAACGCGGGGTTTAAAAGAACACGCGTACTTGTTGACGTACTTCATATCGATTGTGTTCCACCGGCTGAAATTGTTGCAATTGTTACAGATCGGCGCAGGCCGTCCTGTACATTTGAACTATCTTAAATAATACCCGATGGTTTAATTCAAATTGCACAAGTGACGTCAGTATCCATGTGCATTCTAAAAATTACGCGAACGCAAGGGTTGGAACGTTCGATGACGCATGAACAAAATACATATGCGTCTTACGGTATATCTGATTTCGACATCCTACGACTGTGTTCACCCCTGTCATTGTATTGCAACTGTTACTTGTTTCACTCGGAAAAAAAGTTCATTCAATAAAATGTTTAACTTTTATGTAAAGTAGTGGATGCTGAACTCGTTACCGTCGCAACCACGTGTCTGATGGAGGCGCTTTTACAGCGAAAGCTGTTATGAGATCACAATAACAGTCCATTTTCGTGACGTATTTGTCCGCCGCCTTGACCGGTGTTCGTAACCACTGTCGCGCATAATTCGCGAAAAAAATATCCAGTATCGAGCTGGTTTCGAACCCAACGTCCTCTGCGTGGCCTTCGAGCAGTCTACCACCAAGCCACGCCGGTGCTTGAAACTCCTTCGCCAAAAGACCCTGTACTGGCGTAATGTCCGCGGCAAGGAATCTTGTTAACATATGTAATATAGCATGGCATAAGAGTAAAATAGCTACCATGTGCCACACAACGCGAATGCTTAACGAGTGGGCGGTTTAAAACTTCCCACCCATTACAAAGAGCTCCGCCACAATCCTTCATTGTCGTCAGCCACAGCATCAACGAAGTACGCAGAATGTCTTTCAGATGGGCAGTGGGTACCTCGCTTCTTCACAGAATTATGAATAATGACGTAGTCACCATATAGACGCTGTTCGCCTAGTTCGCAAAATTGTGACGATTTATGGCGTTGTGGGTACCTTGCCACTGTACTTGCAGTGGTCGCCCGAAGAGAGTTTACAACGACCTCTATAAAGACCGCTCCTCCAGATTTCACTGTGATGGTGAAGCCTTGCGTATTTTTTTCGTTTATGAGCCGCAAACGAACGTCGCGCAAGACAACGCAGTCCACATTAGCCTAGAATGATTGCTTACGAATATTTAAGCCCTAATCGGTTCTGCAAGCTAGAGGACGTCAGCAGTTACGAACGTAGTAGTGATTATTCGATTAGGTTATCGAATCAAACAGCAGAATGGACTGTTGGGTGAGTTGGTATTCTATCTTCAAGAAAAATGCTAGCAAAACATGGACGAAGAGAGAAAAAGAACAGCACAAGCGCATGCTAACAACTGACATTTTTATTGAAAACACGAACATTATGAAGGAAGAAAAAATACAAAAACCATACGCGCGTGCTCAAAAGCCCTAATACTCCTACATTTGCGCATCAAGATAACCAATCTATGATTGGTGCAATGCCACGGAGGGCTTGGCGACACAACTATCTCCGGCTTTTCAAATAGAATACGCTTCAACAAGCTCACGAGTCGTACGTTCTTTGTGCCGCGCAATTACTCTGGTTCCTCGGAAATCTAGGCTGCAATTACACTCGCGACAATGCAATGACAGGTTAGTTGAAGGTTGTATCACGTGATTTATTCACGTACAAGCGTAAACGAACGACGGAGAACGCCAAGAGACCGAAAATCCAGACAAGCGCAAGCTCGGGTCGCGTGGCTATCACTAACGCTGTGGCTTGCTTTCTTGGCTGCTTCATCGTCGTCTCCCATTGTTCATTACATTGGCCCCCGGTGAAGAGCGTAGCCATCCTGGCGACTTAAGGCGTAGTCAGTATAGCGGGGTCGTAATAGGGCTTCAGGCGACTCACATGAACGATTTCTCTACCACGACGACGTAAGTCTTCGGACGGCGTCAAAGGTTCGACCTCATAATTGACTGGTGACGTGCGGGCGAGGATGCGGTAGGGCCCATGGTATCGGGCCAGCAATTTGGACGAAAGGCCAGGAGTGTTCGACGGAACCCAAAGCCAAACGAGTGCACCAGTCGTGAAAATAGGGAGAGGTCGGTCGGTGTCATGCCTTAGCTTCTGGTGGCCTTGGTCCTCCGTTGTCAGCGAACGGGCCAATTTTCTGCAGTCTTCGGCGTATCTGGCAAGCATCAGAAATTGCAGTGTATTCAGATGAGTCGGGCTTGTAGGGAAGCATAGTGTCCAGCGTGCATGATGGTTCGCGTCCGTACAACAGAAAGAAAGGCGAAAAGCCTGTGGTCGCGTGCGTAGCGGTATTGTACGCGTACGTCACGAATGGAAGGACAGTGTCCCAATTGGTCTGGTCTGATGCGGTGTACATTGTCAGCATATCACCGAGAGTGCGATTAAATCGTTCAGTGAGGCCGTTCGTCTGCGGATGATATGCGGTCGTCATGCGATGAACGATGTTGCACTGGACGAGCAAGGCTTGAATAGCGTCAGACAGGAAAACACGCCCCCCTGTCGCTCAAAAGTTCACGGGGAGCACCGTGGCGAAGGACAAAGTTGCGTAGGATGAAAAACGCAACTTCTCTTGCGGTTGCGGTGGGCAGTGCGGCCGTCTCTGCGTAACGCGTGAGGTGGTCCACGCCGACAATTATCCACCTATTTCCAGAAGAAGTCGAGGGGGAGCGGTCCGTATAGGTCGATACCGACGCGGTCAAATGGACGCGCTGGGCAAGGCAGAGGCTGAAGTGTACCGGCTGGGCGTTGAGGTGGCACTTTGCGCCGCTGACAGGGCAGTACAAGCACGTACGTACTTGCACACAAATGTATACATGCCGCGCCAGTAGTATCGCTGACGCAGGCGGTTGTAGGTCTTGAGAGCGCCGGCGTGAGCGCTTTGCGGGTCGTTGTGGAAAGCAGCACATATTTCCGTGCGCATGTGGCGGGGAATGACTAGGTAGCCACCTACGACCATCAGACGCGTAATTCCGCCTATACAGGAGGTCGTCGCGAATAGCGAAATGCGTGGCTTGACGGCGGATAGTTCTTGAGGCCGGATGAGCTAATGGATCAGTGAGAAAGTCGAGGAGTTGGGAAATCCACGCATCCTTTCGTTGCTCCGATGACAAGTCGGCGAAGTCAATTGGCGTCAAGACAGCTGAAGAAGGTGACGACGAAGCTGTGTCAGCCGGTAGCGGCGAGCAGGGATGCGCATCAGCATCCGAATGCTTCCGGCCGGATCGGTACACAACACGAATGTCGTATTCTTGCAGGCGAAGCGCCCAACGGCCGAGGCGTCCCGACGGATCTTTCAGCGAGGACAGCCAACAAAGAGCATGGTGGTCCGTGACCACTTCGAAACGGCGGCCATAAAGGTATGGGCGGAACTTCGCTAAAGCCCAAATTATGGCGAGGCACTCTTTCTCAGTGACGGAATAATTACACTCGGCTTTCTTGAGGGTTCGACTCGCGTAAGCGGACGACGTATTCTTCGTATCCTGGTTTTCGTTGAGCCAATACTGCACCAAGACCGACACCACTGGCGTCGGTATGGATCTCGGTAGGCGCAGTAGGGTCAAAGTGACGAAGTATCGGAGGCGACGTTAATATGCGCCGTAGCGTCATAAAAGATTCGTCGCACTCTTGCGACCAAGCAGACAGGCCGCTGGAGGCTGTCAATAGATTGGTAAGAGGCGCGATTATAGTAGCGAAGTCACGCACAAATCGACGAAAATACGAACACAGCCCCATGAAACTTCCTAAGCGTCTTCATGGAATTGGGCCCGGATGCTCGGCCACAGCGCGGAGTTTCGCGGGGTCCGGAAGAACGCCCTCCTTGCAGACGACGTGACCGAGTATAGTGAGCTGGCGCGCGGCAAAATGGCACTTCTTGATGTTAAGTTGAAGGCCAGCAGCCGTGAGACACGTGAGAATTGCCCGAAGACGAACAAGATGAGTCGGGAAATCACGAGAAAAAACAACGATGTCGTCAAGGTAGCAGAGGCAAGTCTTCCACTTGTAGCCGCGAAGGATGTTGTCCATCATCCGTTCGAAGGTAGCTGGGGCGTTGCAGAGTCCGAACGGCATAACGTTAAACTCATACAACCCGTCAGGAGTGACGAATGCAGTCTTCGATCGGTCAGCATCGGCCATTGGAACTTGCCAATAACCCGAGCGTAAATCCAAAGACGAGAAATATTCTGCTCCTTGCAAGCAATCGAGAGCATCGTCGATGCGCGGCAACGGGTATACATCCTTCCGAGTGATCTTATTCAGCCGGCGGTAGTCGACACAGAATCGGATAGAACCATCTTTCTTGCGCACAAGCACAACAGGAGACGACCAGGGGCTCTCAGATGGCTGGATGACACCACGCTTCAGCATATCATCGACCTGTTCGTTGATAACACGCCGCTCTTCCGCTGAAACTCTATATGGTCGTTGACGTAAGGGAGCATGGTTACCGGTGTCAATGTGGTGCGCGATGCTCGTTGTGCGACCCAAAGACGGTTGATCGCAGTCGAAGGAGGAGCGGAACTCTCCAAGAAGGGCCAAGAGTTCGCGTCGATGGGCCGGCGGTAGATCAGCGGCAACAGAAGGGTGGAAAAGGTCTGGAGCAGAAGGTGTGGCAACAGGTGGTGTCATGGCATTCAGCTGTAGGTGGGGTTGGTCTGTAGCAAACTCTATAGAGTGCAAGAGGTCGACGTTTTGCACGTTTCCCAAACATTCCCCGCGAAGTAAACTAACTGAGGACGTCAGCGAGTTGGCAACCAGCATGTTTGTGGCACCCGATTCAACGGTGAGTACAGCAAACGGCAGGCGTAGGCCGCGGCGGCGCAGAAACACCTCTGACGGAGCGAACAGCACAGTTCCGTCTGGAGATGTCTCACATGTCAAGGCTATAAGGGTGGACGTTTGCGGGGCCAGATCTGTGTCCGCAGCAACGACAAGTTTGTAAACTTCAGGAAGGGGATCTACCGAAAGAGCAGTTTGCAACGGCGTAAAGGCGACTTCCGCACGTGAGCAATCGATAGCGGCACGGTGACTCGAAAGAAAGTCCCATCCGAGGATGACGTCGTGGGGAGCAGGACGGGAGCACGAAAAACTCAATGACGTAAAGTTCACCTTGAATAACGACACGCGCGGTGCACACAGCTGAAGGGGTGACGTACTGAGAGCTGGCAGTGCGCATCATTAGTCCCGAGAGGGACGTGGTCACCTTTTTTAACTTGCGGCATAGGCTCTCGCAGATTACAGAAACGGCGGCTCCCGTGTCAATTAGCGCTTGTGTGGCGGTCCCTTCAACGCTGACGTCGATAACGTTTTGCGGCGAAAAAGATGGAGGCCTTGGACAGTTCGACTCGCATGCAGCTCTTGCCTCCGGAACTGCAGCGATCAGTTTCCCTCTTCCGTATTAGGTCGGGGACGCATAGGTGACGGGGAGCGTCGCCGAGGAGGAGATGGTGACCGGTGGTTGGCGTAGGGTCGTGGATGGTCAGTGTTGTATCTTGGTGGCGTCCTTGAAGACGACGCAACAGGACTGCCCACGGCGTCAAATTGAGAAGGACCGTGGCGACAGTGTCGGGCGACGTGTCCGGCGATCCCACAGGAGAAACAGATCGGCCTGTTGTCCGGCGTTCTCCACGAGTCTGGGCGGCAATAAAACGGAGCTGAAGGTCTCGCGAAGGGGTGCGACGCAGCATTCGCGGTCGTCGGCATGGCATGGGGCGGCGGCATCGCAGGTCGACCATAAGGCATAGGCTGCTGCGCAGGCCGAGCAGTGACGGCGGCGTAGGTCAACGGTGCAGCAACGGGTGGATGTTGGAACATCGGTGGGAGGGGCCTCAGCAACTTGGGTCCGAATGGCGTGCTGAAGGTCCGGAGCCAAAGCATGCGCAGGCTCGTGCGTGGAGTGGCAGCAAAGACAGCTGGCGTGCTACCTCTTCGCGGACGAAGTCCTTGATCGTGGACAGGAGTGGCTGCTGATCGGGAGGACGGGCAGTTAGCTGCAAACTTGAGATCGTGTCGGGCGCTGTAAGGGCTTGACGGGCGATCGCTCGCTGCCTACGCAACTCGTCAAAGCTCTGGCAGAGTGAGACGAGTGCAGCGACCGTGGTGGGGTTTCGAGCGAGCAGCATCTGAAAGGCGCCGTCCTCAATGCCCTTCAATATGTGCCTGATTTTCTCCTCCTCCGTCATGGCGGAGTTTACGCGGTTGCACAGATTCAGGACATCCTCGATGTAGCCCGTGTAGTTCTCGCCTGGTTGCTGTGCACGTTGACGCAAGCGCTGCTCGGCGTGAAGCTTGCGAGCCGCGGGCCGCCCAAAGACGTTCGTAATGGAGTTCTTGAAAGCTGACCAAGATGAAATCTCAGCCTCGTGGTTGTGATACCACAGTTGCGCGATGTCTGCGAGATAAAACTGGACGTAGCCAAGCTTCATTTGGTCGTCCCATTTGTTGCTGGCGCCAACTCTTTCATACCTCGACAGCCAATCTTCCACATCCGATTCACCTGCGCCGGAGAAGATGGGTGGATCTCGCTGAGGATACACAGCGCCGCAGGTGACGTGGACGGCCGAAGGTGCAGGCTGGGGAGGGGCCTCGTTGGCCATGTTGATGTCTCGAACAGGGGGAAGCTTGCGGGAGCGAAGTTCCAGGTTCGTACGGGGAATCCACGTACCTCCACCAAATATCACGTGATTTATTCACGTACAAGCGTAAACGAACGACGGAGAACGCCAAGAGACCGAAAATCCAGACAAGCGCAAGCTCGGGTCGCGTGGCTATCACTAACGCTGTGGCTTGCTTTCTTGGCTGCTTCATCGTCGTCTCCCATTGTTCATTACAGTTGTCCTTTTATAGATAATCGGTGATCGTTCAACCTTTAGTTGAGACAACGGCCGGTCTGACCAATATAGCTGTTGCCACAGGAAAGGGGGACATAGTATATCACTCCCTTACCACAGTTTGATGGGGCGTCCTTGTGTTTGACTTCACACTCAAACCACATCTGCGCAATACCCTCCGTCTTTCTTTTAACAACCCCACATATTCTGCTTAACTTATTCCTCGCATAAAATACCACGCACACGCACACACGCACACACACAAACACGCCTACACACGCGCACACATGCACGCACGCACACACGGATACACGCACACACACGCACGCACACATAAGGACACATGCGGAATTCCATGCCCTTGACATAAGATACAAGGTTCATCATTTAATGCGCGACCGTAGAAAAACACGAAGAAGAGAATGAAACAATTCGGCGCCAATTCGCAACTGGTTTATTAGAAACAAAAACGACACTTGAATACATCATCATATCAAGCACACCTCATGGTAGCTAACACCTGGTCGTAACCGTTACAAATATACATTGATGCGGTTAGGAAAAAAAATAAAAAATGTGCCAGAAAGCCATAACGGCAAGTGCTGTGCAGGAAGGCCAATTCCTTGTCTGATAGTGAGTTAGAGGTTTGGCCTTTTTTGCCTTCTTGCGCAGCAGATGTGGTTAAGGCTTTCTGACGCCGTTTTTTGCTGACCACATTAATGTGAATGTGATGGCGGATCACGGCGTCTCGATACGACCAGGTGTTTACTTACCACAAGTTGTGCCACCACGATTAACTTAAGTTCTTGTCGCAACCAGTTGCGAGTTCGCACTTGTGTTGTTCATGTCTCTTCGTCGTTGTCTAGCGTTGCGCATTGAATTATGAATGAGTACTAGCTCGCCCGACTGTCACTTCTTTTGACACAAGCTTAGTCGAAAGGCGCACGAATGTGGTTTAGCATGCGCTTGAAGATACCGCAATTCTTTTTACCCGCCGGTATACGACCACAAATAGTCTCGATTATGCTTCAAAATTCGTGAATGAAAACTCTTTTTAGTAAGCGCAACTGCAGCTACGTAGCAACACAAAATATGCACTCATACATGTGCATCTCCTGCAGGCGTGCAAAACAGGATTCAAGGCCCCGTCATTTTCGAAGACAACGGATATTTTTTTCTTGCGGTCACTGCTTGAAAACTAGACTGCCCACTTTTTTCATAGACACAACGGCAACGACGAGACACAGGAGAGGAATTCGTCAGTACCGCCGCGTTGCAGACTATAGCCGAGTGTCGTGAGCATACAGCAGGGAATGCGCATGCGCGTCGAGCAAGCCGGCACAATGTTTCTCGTTGATATTAACCCTAGCCAGTTTTGACGGTCAGCCTTTTTTGTTCCCTTCGCGTAAAAAAAAAAAAGCATGTCCATGGTTTCCTAAAAAGAATACACCCGTTTTGTCGAATTACACTCAGTGCCCCGTTTTATGACAAAAATGCGCGTAAACTAGCAAGCACATTTTACATCATAGAGGCCATTACCTGATTAAGCGGTCAGACGTACGCGAACGATTTCGTGTGAAAAGCGCAGCGTATACACTCACACCTCATATGCAAATATTAATTATTAAGATTATCACCGTGAATAGGGGTCCCACGCTTCAGTTTGGACACCACGCTCGAGCGGCCGAGCTATGCCGCGCAGTGTTGGCGGTAACGTGTTACATGTAACGGCGTTACGTGTAACGCGTTACGTTTTCTCTGTAATTTAGTGACGTACTCGTTACCCTTTCGTAGCTATAACGTGTAACGTACTTACGTTAACAATTTTCGGTAAAGTGAGGTGTCACGTTACTCGTTACTTTTTATTGCAATTATACCGGGAGTTTTACACAAAACTCTTTCGTCTCATAGCCGCCACATGCCGAGCTATCTTTATGTCGCAGCGGCGGACTGCTATGAGCCTGCCAGGTGTTGACTATAGGAGTATCATCTAATGCGTTCGTCGAGCGCGTATTTACCGTAGCTGCGAACGCATTCACTAAGAGAAGCCTGTTGTCTGACGACAGCTTAAAAAAGGAATAAAAATAGAGCTGTTGCTTCAATTCTGCGGGTTATAGCTATCAGAAAGTCGTCCCTACAATACTAGAGCGCTGCTTATCAATTCTGGTTTCAAAACAAAATGGCTTCTATCTGCTTCAAACCGCGGGTATACGTTTCACGTTCTTGAATTTTGAATTCCTGAGTGCCCAGGCTCACCTTGAACGCCTTCGCTTAAACACTCGCAATTTTCGCCGCAATGATGTAGTTTCAAGGTACAAAAACTATTTATGCTGGATATGTTTTTCTCCAGGGCTATGCTTAAGAATTTCTTTATTAGGTACTGTAAGATCTGCGGATATGTTTTTTTTACGCTAGTAGGAGCACGCCGTGAGAAGTACTGTAAATTTGTTGAGAGGTTAGGTATGTTTTTTTTTTCTCTCTCTTTTTCGGGGAGCGTTGGTGATGAAATTTGATTTTCTGTTTACTGTCGCTTTGAGAAATGGCTTCAGCATGTGTCACGAATAAGCCATCTCATGCATTTCAGTAAACGTCGGGTCACTACAACATTGCTTTCGGCCGGCACGGTTGTGCATAGTTTTGTAGTTCTATCAGTAATTCACCTAAAATTGTTGTATTGGCTAGAGATTTTATGACAAGAGAGAAATATGAGGTCTATTAAACTTTTATTTTGATTCCTGCAGCAAGGGCGCACTGATTCAAATTTCTGACCGAGGAGCAACGAAAGAAATAACGTGCGTTTCTTTTTTTTCGATAACGGTAACGGTAACGCGCTACCTTTTTTTTTTTTTTTTTTTTTTTTTTTTGGAGGTAACGTAGGGCGGTAACACGTTCCTTTTTTTGTTAGTGTAACAAGTAACCTATTTCGCTACTATTTTACGGTAACTAATGCGTGTAACGAGTAACCTATTTAGCAACTTTTTACGGTAACTCGTACAACACTGGCTATGCGTTACTGGGTATAGACGCTGCCGGCGAAAGCTTTGTCGCTGGATGTCGGCGGCGGCAAGGACACGTTCACGCACGCCCTCCTCATTCGGCCCGGAGCGCTGCTAGTAAGCAACAGGCACATTGTGACGCACCACAGGTGCAATCCCAGGGGCTCTGTGCATGCACGGAAGCGGGCCTAGCAGTGTTGTGCCGAAAGGAGCGCTGTGGATGAGAGGAAAGTGTCCATTTTGTGGCAGTAGGGAGGACTTCACATCCTTTCCCAGTGTGCGCTTCCAGTAGCCCGCCATCAAAGGATAGCTAGCTTGCTTGGCCACCCCGGTGTTCCATTCGACACTGGGTTCCACATCCCCCCTGCCTGCACAGGCCGTTAACCAGTACGTGCTTCTTCTCGTAGAGTATTCCTATACCACGTATGGGGGGGGGGGGGGGGGGGGCACGTTGTGACGTTGTTTTTGGTGGGAAACGCCCTGGTCTTCACGAAGTACTTGAAATAGTGCGGAAGGAAATCTGGTTCCTTCTTCACCGAGAGTGGCACCGCCTAGGCGTGAAGACGTTTCTCGAAGTCTGGCACCGTCCGGCAGTCATCTTTGGTGAGTTAGGAAGGCAGATTACCATCAATTTCTAATGCTGGCTCTCTTTTAGGGATTCTCGACATGGCCTCGCGTGCCGGTCACTCGTGTTCGCCGAACCAAAAGCCCGAACCGGTCTGGGTGCATACGATGCGACTTTTGTCGCTTCACCGCGATGATGACGGCCGAAGTCGCCGTTGTTGCTTACCTGTGCCTTGCATGCCCTGAGGTAATCCAGTCGCCTTGTTGGCTTCGGCCCACTAGGGTCATTTTTTACTGTTTCCGTTCTGTGCTCGGCGACTCAGTTTGCCGCTCCGAACGGCGGCTCCCTTTGTCTGGGTAGGACTCCGCCGGCTTTTAGCCGCACGGTATTCCCTTGGTTTGCGTGGGGTGACTAACGTTGCTGGGCCAAACGGTAGCCAATGCTACGATACTTCAAACCAAATTTCGCACTACCAACTTTGAAACAATAGAGTACATGACACGTTTACTTGTTTTCATTTTGTATGCGTTTCACTGGCTAAACGCTCACACGCGCCATTACTAGGCTCAGGCTGTGCCTAAATGCAGAGCAACTGTCTTGAATATTTTCGATGTTTCTCAGCATACTCGATGAGCTACGAGTGTGATGGACTTGATTCTAGAACCAGCGCTAGCACCAGCGATAACGCTGGAATGCACGATCACAGTGTAGAAGAGCAGACGTACATTATTCACTATTAGATTATCCCGACCGATGATCATGGTCACCGATATTATTGTACTGGTTGTGCTACTTGCGCTAACTGTGAATCTTTCTTTTGCTGGGCATTAGTTCACCCAGTAAATCACAATTTTTACCGGTTTAACCGTTCGATTTTTCGCTGTCACAACCGAGTGATACCTGGTAGAAGTGCTAATTTGTTCTTGTTCCAGACATTCCGCTAAGCCGTAAACCAAAATTAAATTGTTCAAGAGAGCAAGTAACTCTGACCTTGGGATAGCCCGCTCCTGTCCTGGCCTTGTAACAGTGCGTACAGAGGATCGTCCTTGTTACACATGGACCAGCTACCAAAATTTGCTATTAAGTTGGCAATGTAGCCTCCAACACATGGAAACCCCGAGTAAGTCACCGACTTAGGTGTAAACGGGACCTTGTCTTTGCGTAAAGTCTTCCAGCTCGTTGTGAAACTTTTCAGAAAGTGCGACATCTTCAGCACGAATGTCGGGCGTTTCGGCTTCTTTTCAACTCCATGACTTTGCGTTCACAATCCGATCATGGGTAGCCGCAAGAGCCCTGGCAACCAATTGGTCGTTGCCACCGGACATTTACCAAATTCGTCGAAAGAATGCCTCAATCGAACCGCTATTTAGATTCTTTTGCTGACGCCTTCTGAAGCAGGAAAATACGTTTTTTCCACAGTGGATTGCGTTGCGAAGAGCAACGCTTGAAAACTCTCTTCTGTAAAAGCATCGTTGACTGAGGCACAGGACTGCTCATTTTTTTTTTTAATCAAAACACTGAACTTGTTTTCAAGTCACAGCAGACGATGATCGCAAGGACTGCAAATCGGCGCCGCCTTATAACCACTTCCAACACAGAAAGTATCATGAATAGCAAACCATTCCTTTATGGTTTTCATAAAACGAATGGAGGCACCCGCGTCTTTGAAATCACGCAGGGCCCTGCCTCCACAATAATTCTCCTGCAGACGGTCTCCTACAACTCTCCGTCACTTGGAAATTCATGAAACGAAACACCTGTGCGTTTTACATGGTGCAAGGGGCAAAACGGCACGCTGTAGTACACCCTTTCGATGCTGACCAGTCCACGCGTACTAAGTGAACCCGAACCACCCTGAAAAATATAATAACGGCGAAACCAGAAATCGATTCAAAAAAAATTTGGCAGATCCCTCCTACCATGGAAATCGATGTTATGCGAAGCATGCCGAGGGATGGGGACTGTGGTGTCATTTTATTGAGCGAGACGTTACGAAATGACGCTAAAGATATGTACAAATGTTGTACGCACAGACATATCTTGAATAGTCGCATGTGTTTTATATAACTAGTTGTTTACAGTTGCGTAACGATACCAACAAACAACATGGGTATTACCGACACCACAAGTGCCAAGCTGGTATGTAGCACTTGTGCCTGCGAGAATGGTAGCCCTGGATAGTACGACGCAGACCAAGTTCACTCTATGGTGCTTAACTACAATTCACGTTATAACGAAGTAACGCCTGTGTCATAAAAATACCTATGTAATGTTTATAAAGTTATACAGCCACCACTTGAACCACATTCGACATTTCACCAACATTACGCTTGCATAGGGTCTTTTTCATGAGCAGTTGCGAGGCCTGGCGTGGCTCTGTCGTAGTATACCTGATTGCCAGGCAGAATGCCAGGGTTCGATTTCTGCTGGGACCCTCATATTTTTTCTTTCTATTCAGAGGGTCAACACTGCTGATGTCAGTTTTTTCTTAACGCTTTCGCATGTACTATTAATACCAATGTCTGTTCTCGCCGTTCCTGGGTACATATTGCCACGCGCGTTTCTTATTTTCACTTTGCTCTATTCGGTTCTTCGCCCTCAAGGACTGTCAGCAATGCTCAGCGCAAACCACGCCCCATTGTTCTAGAAGCTTCGCGATTACTGTAGATCGTTTTGTTAAGATTACGCGCAAGACGCGAACAGTCGAGCTTAATCCAGAGCTTACGCGACAACCAGTGATAAGACTGGAATATTCTATGACGCACGTATAAATGCCGACACACTTCACTGCTTGTCAGTTGATCGACGGCCGACGCTCTGTTCGCCGCTAGCAGTGTCAGCGTGTATTCCTGTAATCTGACTTTCCGTTTACCGGCCACAAGTTCGGCCCAATAAACAGTTTCATCTTCAACATATCGACTGCTGCCTTCGTCAACGTCGCGACCACGTGACATCTGATGGAGGTGCCGCTTCTTTCATGTACCGGACGCCCCCGTCAAGCCGTGAACCCAGCCCAAATCGTGACGAAGACACCTACCCTACCACGGACAGTCGAGCCAGCCGCAGACTGAAAGGACTGCCCCGCAGCACGGAATCCTACCGGACAAGCCCAAAGCCACGGCGACGAAGACGACAGGCACGATGGCGGCCGCTGCGTCCCCTGCAACGATCGTGATCCAGCCACCGAGAGAGCCACCGACCTTCCATGGATCGCCAAGTGAGGACCCCGAGACCTGGCTAGAGACGTATGAACGAGTCGCGGCTTTCAACGACGAAAAGCTATGCTGCAGACCCGTGTGCAGCTGCCCAATGAAAGCATCGCCATCTACACGGAGGAGATGAATCGACTGTTCCGGCACGCCGACCCCGCCATGGCTGAGGGAGAAGAAGCTCCGGTTCCTGATGCGAGGTGTCAAGCAAGAGCTGTTGGCGGGACTTGTCCGCAACCCACCCAAGACTGTCGACGAATTCCTTACCGAGGCCACGACGATCGAAAACGCACTTGAGATGCGGACACGGCAGTACAACCGCCACTCTTCAACAACCAACTACGCCGAAGCTCATGCCCTCAGCACCAACGACCTGCGCGAGACCATCCGAGCAATCGTGCGGGAGGAGCTGCGCAAGCTGTTACCTTATCCGCAGACTCAAGTGGACTGGATCGCCGACATTATCCGCGAGGAAGTTCATCAATCGCTCGGAATTCCCGAACCACAGCGGCCTCATCCGGAGGCCATGACCTACGCTGCTGCAGTCAGCCGTCCCATGCCCGGTCCGCGACAACGTCAAGACAGCGCATCGCCGCAGTTCGGCCGCCAGACGCCGCCGCCGCCACCAGCAACTACGCCCTACCGTGCTCCTGTCGGCCAGCGCTATGCGCCGCGCTACGCAGCAAGGAAGACGGACGTTTGGCGCGCCCCCTGACAACCACCCGCTCTGCTACCACTGCGGGGAGGCCGGCCACACGCACCGCCGCTGCCAGTACCGACAGATGCGGCTACGCGGATTCGCCGTCAACGCACCGCGTCCGCAGCCAGGCGAACGGCCTCGCGACATCGACGACTACCTCGCCGGAACACAGTGGCAAGAACGACAACCTTCCCCGCTCGCCGTCGCCCGACCGCTACATGTCACCGCACCGCCGGCAGTACACTGACCCAAACCGGCGGACCGAAGAAAACCTGACGATGCAGCATGGAAGCACCGCAACGTTTCGACGCAGCCGTGATCCGACGCCGCGACCCAACCGCAACGCACGACGACGTACCAGCGACGTCGACGTAATATTCGACGGCCACAACGTCACCGCTCTCGTCGACACTGGAGCCGACTATTCCGTCGTCAGTGGGCCTTTCGCGACGAAGTTGAAGAAAGTGAAAAGTGCTTGGCAAGGCCCTGAAATCCGGACCACTGGGGGTCATCTAATAACGCCGGCCGGTGTTTGCACAGCAAGAGTCACCATCAATAACCGGACTTATCCCGCCAGCTTTCTAATTCTGCAGCACTGCTCCAGGGATGTGATACTGGGGATGGACTTCCTAAGTCAACACGGCGCCGTCATCGACCTGAGGTCTGAGTAGATATCACTGACTTCATAAAAAGCGTTGCCGCCCCACACGACGCCGGAGAATCATGCCTTGAATGTAATAGAAGAGCAGGTCAGCGTTCCGCCTCTCTCCAGCGTCGTTATTTCCGTCGGCACCGAAATACCCGCTAACCTTTAAGGCGTCGTCGAGGGCGATCAGCACCTGCTTGTGAACCGTCAAATTTGCGTCGCAAGAGGCATCGCCGAGTTGCGCGACGGCAAAGCAAAGGTACTGCTGACAAACTTTAGCCCCGAATATAGGCACCACAACATTGGTACGATGGTCGCCTACATCGAGAAATTCGTGGACACCAGCAATGATTTCGCCCTCTCCGACACTGCCGAACATTCTTAGACGAAACGAGGTCCCGAAACAGATTTCGACGTCAACCCCAGCCTCCCAAAGCAGAAACAAGACCAGCTCAAAAATCTGCTCCTGCAATTCAAGGACTGCTCATCGTCGTCAAGAATTCGACAGACCCCAGCCGCCAAACATCGTATCATAACCGAAGAAAGTGCCCGACCAGTCCGTCAGAGCCCGTATCGAATTTCGACGCGAGAACGCGAAGCCGTAAAGAAGCAAGTCAACGAAATGCTACGCGATGACATAATCCAGCCGTCCAAGAGTCCCTGGGCGTCTCCCGTGGTGTTGGTGAAGAAGAAGGACGGGACGCTACGTTTCTGTGTCGACTATCGTCGCCTGAACAAGATCACGAAGAAGGAAGTGTACCCCCTCCCACGGATGACGACGCCCTGGATCGACTCCACAACGCGAAGTACTTTTCGTCGATGGACCTCAAGACAGGCTACTGGCAAATCGAAGTCGACGAGAGAGACCGGGGAAAAAACTGCTTTCATAACTCCAGACGGCCTGTTCGAGTTCAAGGTAATGCCTCTTGGTCTTTGCTCGGCCCCCGCGACCTTCCAACGCGCGTTATGGATACCGTACTGGCCGGCTTGAAGTGGCAGACTTGCCTTGTGTACTTGGACGACGTCGTTGTGTTTTCCTCGAATTTCGACGAACACCTGCGGCGCCTTGAAGCTGTACTTCAAGCAATCAAGACCTCCGGACTTACCCTGAAGTCTCAAAAGTGCCGCTTCGCCTACGAGGAACTCTTGTTCTTGGGTCACGTGATAAGCAAGTCCGGAGTACGCCCCGACCCTCAGAAGACAGCCGCCATCGCTACGTTCCCGCCACCTGCCGACAAGAAGGCCGTGCGTCGATTTCTCGGCCTGTGCGCCTACTACAGGCGCTTCGTCAGAATCTTTGCCCGCATCGCCGAGCCACTCGCTAACGTTACCAGGACTGACGTCGAGTTCAAGTGGGAAACGCCGCAGGAAGAAGTATTTCAAGAACTAAAACGACGCCCACAAACGCCTCCGCTACTTGCGCATTTCGACGAACACGCCGAAACAGAAGTGCACACCGACGCAAGCAGCGTGGGACTCGGCGCCGTCCTTCTGCAGAGGATGGACGGACTGGAAAGGGTTATCAGTTACACTAGCCGGTCGCTATCCAAGGCAGAGGCCAACTATTCCACAACAGAAAAGGAGTGCCTCGCCATCATCTGGGCTACGTCAAAGTTTCGCCCCTACGTCTATGGCAGGCCCTTCAAAGTTGTGAGCGACCACCACGCCTTGCGTTGGCTAGCTAACTTGAAGGACCCTTCAGATCGTCCCGCAAGATGGAGTCTAAGGCTTCAAGAATTCGACATCACCGTCGTTTACAAGTCCGGCCGAAAACAATCTGACGCCGACTGCTTGTCTCGCGCCCCCGTCGACCCGCCGCCGCAGGACGACCACGAGGATGACTTCTTCTTGGGAACCATAAGTACCCACGACTTCGCCGAACGACAGCGAGCCGACCCGGAACTCAGGGACCTTATGGAATACCTCGAACGCAAGACAGCCATTGTTCCGAAGGCATTCAAGCGAGGACTCTCATCATTTCTCTTGCGAAACAGCGTTCTCATAAAGAAGAATTTCTCAGCGCTTCGAGCCGACTACCTTCTCGTACTGCCTTCAGCAATGCGTCCAGAAGTCCTCTAGGCACTACACGGCGACCCGACGGCTGGACACCTCGGACTTTCCCGCACGCTCGCATGAGTGCAGGAAAAGTACTACTGGCCGCGCCTTGCCGCCGACGTCGCCCGCTACGTAAGAACGTGCCGAGACTGTCAGCGACGGAAGACACCGCCCACAAGACCAGCAGGCTTCCTTCAGCCGATCGAGCCTCCTCAGCGACCGTTCCAGCAGATCGGGATGGACCTCCTGGGGCGGTTCCCAACGTCGACTTGCGGAAATAAATGGATCGTCGTGGCTACCGACTACCTCACCCGCTACGCCGAAACAAAGGCCCTGCCTAAAGGCAGTGCCGCCGAGGTGGCCAAGTTCTTCGTTGAGAACATCGTTTTTCGACACGGCGCCCCAGAGGTTCTCATCACCGACAGAGGTACGGCGTTTACGGCTGACCTAACTCAGGCGATTTTGGGATACAGCCACACAAGCCACCGCCGGACCACCACGTACCACCCACAGACCAATGGCCTGACCGAGCGCCTAAATAAGACCATCGCCGACATGCTGGCCATGTACGTCGACGTCGAACACAAGATGTGGGACGCCATCCTTCCGTACGTGACCTTCGCGTACAACACGGCCGTACAAGAAACGACGCAGATGACGCCATACAAGTTGGTCTACGGAAGGAACCCGGCAAGGACGCTCGACGCCATGCTGCCCAAAGTCGCTGACGAAGAAAACCTCGACGTCACCGTCTACCTTCAGCGCGCTGAAGAAGCCCGACAACTCGCCCGCCTGCGCATCAAGAATCAGCAGACGACCGACAGCCGCCGTTACAATCTTCGACGACGCTTTATGGAATACCAGCCCGGCGACCGCGCTTGGGTGTGGACGCCGATACGCCGACGTGGACTCAGTGAAAAACTTCTTCGGCGATACTTCGGGCCATACAAGGTGCTTCGACGTCTCGGTGTTCTGGACTACGAGGTCGTCCCGGACGGTATTACTAACTCTCAACGGCATCGTGCGCGACCTGAAGTCGTCCATGTCGTGCGCCTCAAGCCATATTACGCGCGTTAGCGGACCTGAGGACTTCACTTATTGCTTTATTGTTGTACTTTCTTTCTTTGTTGTTGTGATTTATTGTTGCATGCATTTTTCCCCCCCCGTGTTCTGTTTTAAGCATCGGGACGATGCTTTTTCAGAGGGCGGCATTGCCACGCGCGTTTCTTATTTTCACTTTGCTCTATTCGGTTCTTCGCCCTCAAGGACTGTCAGCAATGCTCAGCGCAAACCGCGCCTCATTGTTCTAGAAGCTTCGCGATTACTGTAGATCTTTTTGTTAAGATTACGCGCAAGACGCGAACAGTCTAGCTTATTCCAGAGCTTACGCGACAACCAGTGATAAGACTGGAATATTCTATGACGCACGTATAAATGCCGACACGCTTCACCGCTTGTCAGTTGATCCACGGCCGACGCTCTGTTCGCCGCTAGCAGTGTGAGTGTGTATTGCTGTAATCTGACTTTCCGTTTACCGGCCACAAGTTCGGCCCAATAAACAGTTTTATCTTCGACATACCGATTGCTGCCTTCGTCAACGTCACGACCACGTGACGATATAAACTGTGATCACCTGTGGCGCATACCCGCATACCGCGGCTCCTGTTGGCACACGTGTCTAAAGGAAAGGGTTTGACGACGTACACGACAGGATTTTCATGTTATCTATGTCTTGAGTAGACTGTCATATTCTTCAGATCCTCTTACCGTCCCCTACAAATTTTTGTCTACCCCAAGTTAAGGAGGCGATCACTCACGAGAGCACCCAGACGTAGGTGGCTAGATAGACAGACAGACAGACAGACAGATATAGATAGATAGATAGATAGATAGATAGATAGATAGATAGATAGATAGATAGATAGATAGATAGATAGATAGATAGATAGATAGATAGATAGATAGAAACGCTCAATGTGCCTGCAGTTCGCCAAGAAATGCTTCGCATTTAAAACCGTGCAACTGAAGCGCAGAAGTATACTTGGTGAAACAGAGCAGCGAATGTAATTGATGTCGGTGATTTTCCGCGGCAGATCCGAAACACTTCCGGCAAGCGTGATCGGCTCACTCGGCAAGAGGAAGAGGCGAGGCGTCGACTGAGAAAAAGAAGGGTTGGGAGGGTGCAGGGTTAAAGTTCCTCTATCTTTCAAAAGGAGGCAAAGGTCTTGATCCAGACGCCGCGCACTGCGATAGGCTGGTTGGCGACACGTGACCTTATCGCCTTCGCGCCCCACCCAAAAGGGTCCAGCGGTGGGAGCGCTGTGCCGGCGAGAGGAACGGATGAGTGCATTTTGAAGCGTGCAGTTGGACAATTTTAGCAAGTACAGAGTACTTCACGTGCCTCTGTCGCATTGTTGTTGCAATGTAAAAGCGTTTATGTACTTGAGGTTGAGTCGACGCGGGAATTCTGTGTTTTAATTAAATATTCGGAGCGTGACGAGCGGACTAGTATGCTGGGTCTCAATGCCTTCTGTTGCCTCATCGTGCGGAGGACGGAAAGAAGTTTTTCGTTTCTGTTCCTCGCGGTGACAAAAATTTACCCTGAAGGAAGTGATGGCACCACAAAATCAGGCGCAAGAATTTTTTTTCTCACAGAAAACACCCGGCTATGCGAATTAAGTGATTTTGTAATGCTCATATATCTTCAAGCGGCCTTTCGCCTGGCGGCGTGCATTTGCATGAGAATTTCCTCAGCAACGCTGTTAAAGTTTCGGCATTCTTTATGACGTAGATTTGTGCGCAGTAGACAATGCAGAGTCACGCCTGTATCTCTAACATTAAATAGCTCAGAAATCCAATAGAGCTGCCCTTGTTTTTCTCCCCGGGGTGGCTTCAACACTAAAAGCTCACAAGGAAAGGACAATCGGGGATTAGTTTTTTTGCGACACCTTGCCGTGTTTTGCCGCACTGCTGTGCGCGAAATCGCTTAAAGCTTCTTCGCTGAAGCATTCTGCGTGTCGTTTTCCCCAGAGGACCACAATGCTTTTGGTGAGTTCGAGTAAGTAGGTAATACTGCATGACACTTGGAGGAAAAAAATTTCTAACCATACATGCCGCACCGAGCATCTTTGCTAGTTTGCCAAGGCAGAAGAAACGGAAGCCACCCTGCAAGCGAATGAAAATTGGGGGGTGGGGCGAGGGGGGGGGGGGGGGGGGAATCAGTGCTTACAACAAACATTCCTAAGAAAAACTTTGTTGTGCAATAAAACCCAATTTTTCAATAAGTGCTCTCTTATACTCTTGCATCCCTACGAAAAGTCACCTAACTCAGCTTTTCTGGTTGTAGCGTGGTTTTAGGGCCTGTACGTGTATGCATAGATCGAATTTATTTGAAACTGCATTGGGTAGCATTTCAACATACCTTTACATATGCGGAACGTCGAGGCGGCGGGGTTAGTAAAAAGGGGAAGGCTTTCAATAAGTGCATTTCTTTGAAACCAGATAGGCATTAAAATGCTCGAGACACTAGTAGGCATGCTGTATTTTTTTCGATCTTGAAAGGCACTCTCATTGCTGATATTCCACTCATGTAGTGCAACTCTTTCTACTAAGTAATTTTACTAGGCTACTTTATAAATAAAATAACCGTAGTTAAAAATACCGTGTAATCGTGGGAATTTTCCTGAACGCTAACAAACGCAGTGAAACCGATAATAGCACACGTTTTGCAATGAACACTACGCTAGGTGACCCATCAGGTTTCTTAAAGTAGCAGTAAGCTCACAAGCCTGCCAATTTATTTCTTTTTCGAACTAGAAAATAAGCAGTACATCTACTTCAAGTTACGCTGAATTTGAAAACTGATTCGAAAAAGGTATAGCTTATCTCGTATTGGGCACTTCGCAACTGCACTTGCATTAGGCACTCTACGATAGTTTCAAACGGCCAATGCTACTCGCACAGAAGTTATTAGCACGTAACATGACGTAACAACTAGTCACGTTAAAAAGAAAAACACGTTACAACCGGTACCGTGATATGTTCCCGACAAGAACCACGTAACAGCTAGTTACGTGATGTTGTGATTTTTGTCACGTAACAGCCAGTCACGTAAATAAACTGCAGCGCTGCAATAGCGGGACAAAAGAAGTTACGGAGGACAGACGTAACGAAGTAAGGACACGACAAGCGCTTGTCGTGTCCACTTCTCAACGTGCGTCCTCCCTAACTTCCTTTTGTCCCAGTACCTGTAGAGCAGTATTTTAAGGCGAAAGCCTTTAATGTCTCATGCTCACGTTCCGTCCGTCCATCCATCCCTCTGTCCGTGCCTGGCACGGTGCCAGGTGGCCGCTGGGGAGAGTCAACGTACGCTGGTCGCGTTGGTCGAGCCTCGCTTCGGACCCTACAGCGCTCGCGCTTTCCTTGCGTAGCGTCGCTGAGCCCAGCGTGTCCAATCATGCACGCATCGCGTTCCATTCTGACCGACGCCGTCTCTATCGGCACAGGCGTTCGTCGAAGACACTTTGGAATTTACAAAGTGTCCTTCAATCTTTTTAATCACGCAATACCAACTAGCCCAATACCTCACTTTGCTAACTTAGTCGCGTGACATGTTCCCCGCGCAAACCACGTGACACGTGCGTAGTGTGGGGAACCGACCGAAACCAGAGGATAGCCAAGCCTATTCATACTTAGTATACACTTATAGTATACTAAGAAACTCGCCATGACTCGAACTTGACTTCCAGCTTGCTTGAGGTGGCGACATTGCATTTCTCGTTTTAAGATGAAAGCGTTATATGTCTCAGCAAAAGCAAAAAGTGACCGTCGGCGTCGCTGGCAACACGAGTGATCCAAAAAGTGCCCAACAATGCGATGACATTACCCTCTCACGTCACCATGAAGCCATAGAGCGCCTATACTTATGTGGCGTCATCATGACGCAATTGTTACGCCACTATGACATCATACAGCGTGACATCAATGATGATGTTATCCCATGACACTGTCGCTTGGACAGGCCTCTCACACAGGCACTGCCAAACCACGTGAGGTGCAGAAGGCTTCCAATTGCCCCAGTATCGGCGGCAGTTCTGAGCTACATTGGGTGCGGAAAGCCTTCGCGCGGGTGGCAGCGGGATCAATAGAATTAACACTTTTAGTTTGAATACACTGCGCACTTCCTCATTCAACTGTCCCTAAGATAATATTGCCCTCAACATTGCGGTAACTGCATGTGGTTCCACCACCCACATTTAATCACCATTACGGCCTTCGGCGCGAAGCACGAGGATCAGTCTCCCTTCACAACTCCATGTCTCTGACGCTGAGCCGACCACAGCTCACAGGAGCCGGAGCTGTCGAAGGGTAAGGGTCTGGATTGTATGTCTAGTGCCGCGTCTGAGCTGGTCAGCTGGCCATAAGCTATGGCGTGACAGAGGTCAGTGACATACATTAACGATGTTTAGAACACCAGATTGGGTTTGGTAACAAATTTATTGCTAGGCCTGCAGAGCGTTCGCCAACTGGGCCTTAGCTCTTCCACGTTGGGACGTCGAGGCTAGTGTCCCTGTATATGCTACCGCAGATAGTGATCATATACAGTAACTCTAGTCGAGGCCTTGCCTCACCGCCGCCTCGCGGGCATATTGAACGCCCCAAGATTCGTCGCCGAGCCATCGGCCTCGATTCAACAATTATATCATATGCTGGAAAATAAATCTACACGAGTAATCCCTTCAAGACTATACTGGCGAAAAAAGCAATGTCTTTGGAATCGTTTACATCAGTACTAAGAAATAGAAGTGCGAAAGCCCTCTGTTCACGATATGTGTACCGGATGCGAGCTTGCAGTGACGCAGTTTGAAAGTGGATGCTTTAATATGAAAGGCTACGCAGTCTTCCACTTTAAAAATGTGACTCATTTTGATGTTTTGTATTCGAAGAATCAGAATAGCGTACATGGATATTAAACAATGTTTATGACTGCGCGATGCAGCACGGTGTTTTCATATTCCGCAGCTATCTTCACCTCGAAGCAGTCCACCTGCAATGCATCAGGTATTCGACCTTCACACGTTTATAACAATATGCAGTAATCAATTATAGCAAAAGAACTGTGGGATCCACCCGTAATATAATGTCAAAATAAAGAACCGAGAAGTTGTGAGAAGAGCCCAAAATCAATCCAGTTTCTGGGCTTTTTTTTTTATTTCCGTTATAGAAACAGATAACAAAGTAGGAGTCAATTTGAAAACGACTTTCAGCGCACACAGTGGTGGCACAAAGTACAATGAGGACATGCAGCATCTTTATATGGAAAATTTTTCTTCTCTTCGTGTTTCTTTTGTGCATACGTGAGAAAAAACGTCCATCATATGCTGTTGCCGTACCAATGCCAGGACCAAGCCCCGGAGCAGGAGTTTCGACAGTGTGAGGAGCTGCTCGAGTCGGACCGTATGTCCGTCATGCGAGAAATGCTCTTTCAAAAAGCATCGGACCCAACCATGTGGGCTACGAAGACATGAAAGAGCTGATGGGTGTGATGAAAAAACATCCAGGGAACTCGAAGTTGCAGCACCGGCCTCAGCAAGCACGTCAAACCGTAAATCGGAGGGCATGATGCTGGAAATGCAAACATGGTTTCCATCAAATTGGTATGTAACGCATTCTTTTCAATAGTAACCTAACGTCACATTTTAAACCACGACGTTCCCTTCAGTCGTAAAGCTTAAAACCAGAAGCAATAGTATCGCGCCTACTACCACGTACACAATATTCAAATGGCAAACTTGTACACGTTACTGAAAAAAAATGTGACCGATTACAACTGCTATTACAGCCCGAAAGAAGTGATCGGAAATTACTCTAGAGTATTCGATTAATTCCCACGATTCTTGCCATTAAACTATGTTATCCCGGCAGCATATATATATATATATATATATATATATATATATATATATATATATATCGCCGTTTGGGGTGTGCAATGCGCCCGCCACCTTTGAGCGCATGATGGATACCGTTCTGCGCAACCTGAAATGGCACACGTGCCTGTGCTACCTCGACGACGTCGTCGTTCTCGCTCCGGACTTCTCCACGCATCTTCAACACCTGCGGCATGTTTTGACGCGGCTGAGTGACGCCGGTCTACAACTGAACCCAAAGAAGTGCCGATTTGCAGCACGGCCGCTCACAATACTCGGCTACCTCATGTCCAAGGACGGAATTCTCCCCGATCCAGCCAAGCTTGAGTTCCTATTTTCGGCGCTTCATTCGAAACTTCGCGACTATCATATCGCCGCTGCCGAAGCTCCTCGGAAGTAACGGGCCTCTCCATTCGTGGTCGTCAAAGTGCGACGACGCTTTTGCAATGCTCCGCCGTTTGTTGACCTCGCCTCCCATGCTACGCCACTACGACCCTACGGCCCCTACAGAGATACATTCCGACGCCAGTGGTGTTGGCCTCGGCGCTGTCCTTGCGCAGCGCAAACCAAGGTTCCCGGAATATGTCGTGGCGTATGCAAGCCGTACGCTTACAAAAGCCGAGACCAATTACACCGTCACGGAGAAAGAATGCCTGGCAATCATCTGGGCCCTTACGAAGTTTCGACCCTATTTGTATGGTCGCCCATTTCATGTCGTCACCGACCATCACGCACTGTGCTGGTTGTCGTCACTGAAGGATCCCTCAGGCCGTCTCGCCCGTTGGGCACTTCGCCTGCAAGACTACGACATCCGCGTGCTGTACCGCAACGAACGCCAGCATGCTGACGCCAGCATGCTGACGCCAGCACCCTGTCGCGCTCTCCCTTGCCTGACGACAATGCCCACAGATCAGCGTCTCACCTTGGCGTTCCTTCCATCGACCTTCATACCATCGCTACCGAACAGCGCAAGGATCAATGGATTGCCTCACTGATAGACTTGCTGACTGATCCATCGGCAACACCATCCACTCGCGCGTTGCGTCGTCAAGCCCACCATTTCGCCGTTCGCGACGACCCCTTCCACCGACGCAATTACAACGGTGACGGCCGCCAATGGCTACTAGTCATACTCCGCAGTCTGCGCTCTGACATATGCAAGTCGTTCCACTCTGATCCGCAATGTGCGCACTCCGGGGTATTGAAGACTCACCACCGCATCCGCCAACGATACTTTTGGCGAGGGATGTACCGCTACGTGCAGAAATTCCTTCGCTCCTGCATAGATTGTCAGCGCCGCAAAACTTCAACGCACCTGTCGCCGGCAGGTCTGCAACCTTGACCTGACCGGCCGTTTGGGCGCGTTGGTATCGATTTGTAGGGGCCACTTCCGATAACGTCGGCTGGTAACCGCTGGGCCATCGTCGCTGTAGACTACCTCACGCGATACGCTGAAACCGCCGCCCTTCCCCGGCTACAGCGCGCGATGTGGCCTCCTTCCTGCTCCAACGATTCATGCTGCGTCACGGTCCACCCCAGGAACCGCTCAGTGATCGAGGCCGTGTCTTCCTGTCCGAAGTCGTCGAAGCCATTCTCAAAGAGTGCAACGTTGTTCACCCCAAAACTGCTGCTTACCACCCGCAGACGAATGGCCTCACCGAACGCCTTCAACCGTACGCTCGGCGACGTGCTCTCCATGTACTTCGCCGCCGATCACACAAATTGGGATGCCATTCTGCCGTTCGTCACCTACGCCTATAATACCGCCCCTCAGAGCACTACTGGTTTTTTAACTTTCTTCTTATTATATGGAAGGCACCCGTCGCACACCATCGACACGCTACTTCCATACAAGCCGGAACCATCTCAGTGTGCGCCTATTTCTGACACAGCCAGGCTTGCTGAAGAGTGTCGAGAGCTTGCAAAGACCTTTACTACACATGATCAAGAGCGGCAGAAGAGCATTCGCGCTGACACCAGCACTTCTGCGCCCACGTTCCTCCCTGGAGCGCTCGTATGGCTCTCGATCCCTACCACTGCAACTGGCCTCGCTTCAAAAATACAGCCCAAATACGAAGGCCCCTACCATGTCGTCGAACGCACTTCCCCTGTAAACTACCTGATCGAACCCATCGAACCATCTTCGGACATGCGCCGTCGAGGGCGCGACATTGTCAACGTGGAGCGCCTCAAGGTCTACTATGACCCGCTCATAGTAACCAGCTGTTACGTCGGCAGGCGGCTCCCTTTTCGTACCCGGGGTAATTGTAGCGAAGCTTTGGAATTATACAGTGGGTCATCCTCTCCAGCGCCTTCTAGTGGGTCGCCCTCTTCGAAGAGAAAGAGTAGCTCGTTCTGAGAATCGGCCCCCGCCTAGGCTGTCGCTGTCGTGCATCGTCGCCGAGTGTCCGCCAATAAACGTCTATATATATATATATATATATATATATATATATATATATATATATATATATATATATCACTGTACGGCACTTGGAATTTCCACTGTATTTTCACGGACAGGCGAAAATGGCTTGCTCTCTTCTTGGCGAAATGAAACGGATACATCTAATGGTTGATTTTATGATCGCGAACGCATCCTCGGTAAAATTTATGTAGGTGACTTCGAGTCCACTTAAGGCTCTTTTACACTAGAGCGACACGACACCGACGTAGACACGAGGCCGACACAGACGGTCGGCCGTCGACTCGCCCGCCGACGATGTCGCCGGACCGTCTAGTCACATTAGGCCGATGACGACGACGACGCCTCGAAAAACAGCATGTCGTCGTAGTGTAACAGGATGGCAGACGGAAAACACCAGCAAAATGCATCGGCAGACTTGTCGTTGCCAGGTCGTCGGGAGATCGGTGGCCGGGCGATAATTTGCCCATGTCGTTGGTTGGGTTGGTATTGTGCGGAGGCCCCGCACAATACCCCCTCAGCGCACGTACCCCACGGATGTCTTTTCTTCGCTGCCCCTTTGTCTGTCCTCACCCCGTCCCTCGATGCCGAGGGACGATGGCGGGAGCTGCGCCGCGTAGCCCGAGAGGGACAATGGCAGAGGAGGGAGGACGGCTGAAAATGAGGTGCTGGTGGTGCCTGTTTCAATTTCTTCGTGCAAGTTCAGTCGGTGTCGCCGCGCGCGCCTCCAGTGTGACTAGAGAATCGACCGACGAAAGGCTGTGAGCGCGACAAGGCGCAGAGGGAGTCTTCCACAGACCATCGGCGGACTCTTGGAGTCTTTGCAGTGTAACTGGGACGACGACGCCACAAAAGACGCTCCCAAAGACAGTCGGCAGACCAAAATCGGTGTCGAGTCGCACTAGTGTAAATGAGCCTTTCAACAGACACATTTATGTCACTTCAGAAACATGGGAGCCCTCAGCCTTCCAGAAGCCCTCTTAGTACTTCCGGTCTCGATCAGTGGTCGTTAGCTTATTTTGTTTTTTCCCATGTTCATATCAGGCGGAATGCGGCTTAATAAAGAACGTGGTATTAAATGCGGAGCATTTCTTAGCGAAATTCGGCGATCTTGAGCGTATCTATCTATCTATCTATCTATCTATCTATCTATCTATCTATCTATCTATCTATCTAGCCGCCTACGACTTCGTGCTCTCCTGGCCGTATCGTTGATTGGATTTATACCAAACTTGGTATGGCATATGACTGTATGACGAACATGAATGACTGGTCATATCATGAAAATCATGAATAACAAGTCATGAACGGCGTGGTTTACACGCCATGGCCGTGGTGCCCCTGCAGCCGTTTCCTTAACCTGATATATCCAAAAATTGGTATGATGAGACATTTCTGCATGACCAACATAAATGATAGATGGTAATATGAAAATCACGACGTGCGTGTCATCTACGACATGATTTACATGCCCGCTCATGGTGCGCTGACGGCCGTTTCGCTAGCTTGATATACCCCAAATTTGGTATTGCGTGACGGTACTGTATGACGAACATAATGACAAGTGGTAATATGAAAATCATGACATGTCATTTGCAACATGACTTGCATGCCACGCTCATGGCACGCTCGTGGTCGTTTCGCTTGCTCGATATACACCAAATGTGGTATTTCGTGACGTGACTGTATGACGAACAGAAATGACAAGTGGTAATATGGAAATCATGACATGTCATGTGCAACATGACTTGCATGCCACGCTCATGACACGTTCACGGCCGTTTCGCTAACTTGATATACACTAAATTTGGTATTGCGTGACGTGAGTGTACGACGAACAAAAATGGCAGGTCCTAACATGTAAATCATGACATGCATGTTATGGACAGCATGATTTGCTCCTTGCTGGCTGCTTCGCATTACATCAAGTTTCAAGTTTCAAGTTTATTTCGCATTTTCCCTTCACAGCGAAGAAAAAATGCCAGGGCAAGGAACAAAAAGCTGCACAGCAGCAGCTTGACGGGGTTCCTGCCCCCTTCGTTCGACAACAAGAATACAGCATGTATGTATACAGCATGTATAATACATGCTGTATTCGAATTCGAATTCGAATACAGCATGTATGTAAAATACAGACAAAAACACAATACATATTTCATACACTTTCACATCTATGCATATACATCTGTACATATTCGAGACTATATATGTACCCGTCCATATACACATATATTCACATACAACATTTGCACATATTTATATATCCGTACATATGCATCTGTTTAAAGCAAAGAAAAGTTATGTACACGCAGAGTACTTTATTGATTCAAAAAGATAACAACGACCACGTACATAAGTTGTGCGTAATGATATGGTTATATTACGAACTACTGGCATTGTTCAGCTGAACAAAAAAGAGAAAAAAAACAGAGAAAAAGTAAATAAATAAATAAAGGAAGGAGTACGAAAGGGAGAGAAGAAAAAGAACTAGGAAAAGAGAGAGGAAACATGACTGAAAAACGGCACACCTGATTCATAAAAGTGTACCTTTATTTATTAAATTAGATTTCAATGTAATTTTTGCAATAGTGTTCAAGTCAGTATCGGAAGCATATAACACATTCAATATCCTAGGCACTTGGTATTGCAATCGGTTTAAGCCGTAATTAGTTCTTGAGAAAGGTAAAGCCCATTGGTTTCGTTTTCTGAATTCGTATAGTACTTCCTTTAATTCAACTAGGTTGCACAGGTTTATGAAAGTCGCATTGTTACACCGGAAATACATTTTGCTTTTCAAGACAAGGTTATATTGATAAAAGTGTTCAATAGGCAGTACGTTGAGAGTGCGAAATATTTCGTTTGTATGTGCATTAAACGGGGCGGTGACAATGTGTCGGATAGTTTTCTTTTGTAGAGTTTGTAAACTATGAATGTTTGTTTTTGATGTCGTTCCCCACACTAGATTGCAATAGCTAACATGTGAAAGGAACAGGGCGTTATACAACATCAGTTTTATTTTAGTAGGTAGCATGTGTCGTAATCGGCAGATTATACCACATGCTGTAGCTAATTTAGACGCAATAAGATTAGCGTGTGCGTCCCAAATTAAATGTTTGTTAAAGATAACTCCTAACGTTTTTACGTTGTCGACTAATTCTATCCCTTTTTTTACCGAGGTAAAGCGCAGTGCTGCAGTTTACATACTTTTGTGGTGGCGTAAACAATACAGCCTTAGTTTTATTTGTATTAATAGGTAATGAGTTCAAGTTGCTCCACTTTTGTAGTATGCTTAAAGACATGTTTGCGACGTTTATAAGTTGCACAACGTCAAGGGATTGAAAAAATAGGCTAGTATCGTCTGCGTAAACTACAAATTGAGCAAGTTTAGTTGTATTTGTTATGTCATTAATGTAAAGATTAAATAAAACAGGCCCAAGTACACTCCCTTTGGGGAACACCTTGTATTAATGTTCTTGCTTGATGAAAGTTTTGACCCAATAGCGACGCACTGCTTTCGGTGTTGAAGATATGATTTTAGAAGTTTCAGCGGAATGCCGCGAAAACCATGATGCTCTAATTTTACAAATAGGGTTTGATAGTTAATGGAATCAAAACGCTTCGATTCCCACAATGCCGTGGGATCTGCCGGTTTTCCTTTTGTTTGTTTCTTTTGTTTGTTTTTTAAACTCTACCGACCTCTATCAGCCTCGCACTGAACACATAGCCCAATACTTACCGATTCCTATCGTCAGTTCCAAATCCACCTGTACGCTATTCCTTTTACGTGCCTAGAAAGCTAGACGCCTTGGCAGGCATCGCTTGGTGCTTAGCTAATTGAAACTGCTTCAAAATGTGCTGTCTGGGTTTCGCTACCATCCGTAAGTAAACCTGACTCAGTACAACACCGGTGAGCACCAGGTACTCGCAGATCTTGGCCGTACTGTAGCGTGGCCACCGTTTAGACCAACTGTAGCGCGGTAGCGCTAGCGGCGCTTGTGTGACGCAGTTACCGGGGGCTGGTCTCGGGATTGCTCGCAAGAATACTCGTACGGTATAGCTTGTTTAATGCGAAGCACTTCTAAGAGAACTGCAGGCACATTGAGCGTTTTATCTATCTATCTATCTATCTATCTATCTATCTATCTATCTATCTATCTATCTATCTATCTATCTATCTATCTATCTATCTATCTATATCTATCTATCTATCTATCTATTTATTTATCTATCTATCTATCTAGTCACCCACGTATGGGTGCCCTCGTTATCACCTCTTTAACTTGGTGTAGACCAAAATTGGTATGGGAGGGTAATTGAGTTTGAGGAATATGACTGTCTGGTCACGACATGAATAACGTGAAAATCCTGGCGTGTACCCGTTCTTCCAGACACGTGTGGCACATACCCGTATACCACGAGCCGCGGTACGCGGGTATACGTGCCACAGGTTATCGACAGTTTATATCTAGCCCGGAAGGGCGAGGGCCTATCTACTTCAGGGGGATTCCAGTGCGTCGTCCACAGCAAGCGGCCTCATTGCAAATGCGCTGGCGTGGCCAAAGAAACACAGTAACGCGCAACTTTAACATTCCTGGCATCGCACTGCGCCAACCTCTAGACGCCGAAGACACAGACGCAAACAGCCGAATCGGCGACATCTGTGTTGCGCACATAAATTACAACGGCAGCGACATCGCGCTCGCCGCCACTTAAATATTACCGACTGTCTTGCCAACAAGGCCGCATTTCTCCCCTTGTGCGATTCCGCGAAAAGCTTCTTATCTACGTTCCTTGGCAATTAGGCCATAACCGGAGTGACTCCTCGCTGCAATAATTCTGCTGAGAAGAGCATGCCGCTCATCATTGCCGGTGACTTCAATGTGGATGTCTCAAAACCCACCAACACCTGGTTTACAGAGTACATGAAATACGTTTTCGATGTGGGCAGGACCTCCGAAGACCTCGTGCACTTGGCGAGGAAGGGAGGTGTAGTGATCATTTGTTCATTAGAGACAAAAAAAAATTCAACATCTTAACTATACGTCCTACTTCAGTGTGCATATGACCCTCGTCGCCGCGATAATGGACAAATACAGTAAAAACGCTGGTTCTGCTGCTGGTGCTGACCTTTCACATTGATGTTGCCCAGGTTAACGAAGTGTTAACAGCCCATTGGACGCGTACTCGTGGTTTGTGTGCGCGTAACCATCATCACGGATGAATACAAGAACAACATTTGAGCCTACCACTGCTGGTGCTTGTAGTGAGCACGTTAGTGGTGGCATCGCTATGCAACTACGAACAACCAGTTCTCACATTTGCATGTTTTCTAGATACGTGAATAAATATAAAATTTCTACATATGTTTACTGTATACTACATTCATCCGCGTCATAGCGTTATGTTAATTTTAAAAGTACCACATAAACTTCTTAATGCATGCTTCGCAAATCATTAATTCCCGTGGTACGTGGGATCTGTCGAATTTCTTTGTTGTTAGAAATTGGGTTGAGGCAGCTTATCAGGAGATTTATGGCAGCGATCGTTCAATCGGGAAGACGGGTCAGAAATCGGGAGTCTCCCGGGCAAATCGGAAGAGTTGGCAAGAATGTATGCATCTACGACTTAAGGGAAGCGAGACAACTAAAAAAAAAGAGATTCAGCGTACAATCAACTCACTCCACCCGCTCACGTAGAAATCATTATGCGAGTCATCTGCTCCATACAAGCCCCTATGGCAAATATGGAGAATCGTCTGCGGCCTAAGAACATTGCCACAACAGCATCGTCCGTTCAAATGCCTTGCTCTCCACCAAAGTCGACGCGAAAATGATGTAGCGGCAGTCTTCTTCGCCAAGGTTGCCAGTCAGGTGTCCGGGTTCACCGTGTATAATCAGCGAAACACATATATGTCCACAGATTCCCCGCATGGACAAGCTGTTTTCTGCAGAGGAGCTGCAGGCGGTTTGGCAGCCTGCAAGCGTTCGTCGTCACCTGGACGTGATCGTGTCACCTACATAGACCTTGGACAAACAGCTCGGCGTGAGCTTCTAGCTTCTTTTTCTCCAGGTGCAACGGATTTGGTTCCTCATTCTTGAAAGTCCAGCCTCCTCCTTCCCATGCTCAAACAACGTAAATCTTCTCTGGACATGGCCTCCCATCGCACTTACCAAGCTGTGTTGGAAAGGTGATGAAGAGGATGGTGCTTACTTGCCTAGAGTGGTACCTGGAGCATAACGATGTATACCCTGACGCTATGGGTGCCTTTCGGCGTGGACGGTCTTCTGGCGATAATTTTATTGATCTTGTCTCGTCTGTATGGCAAAACAAAAAACCTAAAGAGATTATCTGCGGCGATGTCCTCGGACGTGAAAGGCGCATGTGACAATGTGTTGCGTATGAAGCTATACTGGATGCCTTGGGGAGCTGTGCCTACGAATTCATTTACTGCGATTTGAAACGCAGGATCTTATTTGCACGGACAGATAATGATACAACTCCCCATAGTACTTTCGGCGGGGTGCCTCAAGGTACAATCCTGAGCCCAATCCTCTTAAACATTGCGCTCATCGGCCTTGTTGACGCACATCCGTGGGCTGCGCATCTGACATTACACGCAGACCACATCTGCACAAGGGCATGACGGGCCACGCATGTACAAGTGCGCGCCAGGCATCAGAGAGCAGCTGTATTCACGTTAAACCACCTTCGAGGACAGGAACTGGCGCTGTCGTCAAAAAATGCTCGCTGGTTGCGTTTACGCGCCAGGTAATGGTACCATACGTCATCAGAATCAATGGCCGCACTATCAGCTATGAGAAAACCCACTGTGTTCTGGGAGTTATAATACATCGCAACTTGTCCTGGAGCCCTCGCATCGTCTACATGAAAACTAAACTCACCATAACCACCCGCGTCCTAAGGTTTCTTGCGGCAAAGTCGTGGGATGCTTCAAATATATACTGTGTTTTTTTCTTCGGTTTCATGCGCGACAGAAGAAGATGTTTAACTCTTTCGTTACCGCGTACATAGGACATGGGTCACCGGTGACCCATACGCGCCACAAGCTATTTTTAAAATATGGGCGCTCCTATGGACTTGCAGCGGCATCTGTCGTATTCTCTAGGCACCAATCTTTCATTTTTACAGCGAAAGCTGTTATAGGATCACAACAAGGGTCGTTTCTGCGCCGTAGTTGTCCGCCGCCGCCGCCGCCGGTGTCCGTAACCAAAATCGCACGAAATAAGAAAAAAACTAAATAAAAAAACACCTATGACAGAACGGGAATCGAACCCAGGTCCTCTGCGTGGCAGCCCAGCACTCTACCACTGAGCTACCCCGCTGCTTGAAACTGCGGTGCAAACTGACCCTATGCAAGCTTCATGTCGGGTAACGAATCGCGTTAATGTGTGTTATAAAGCGTTTTAGAGCCCTAAAGTAAGAACCAGGCGTCACGCAATGCGAATTGCGTAACGAGTGGGTTGTTCAATGCTCCAACCCATTACAAAAGCCTGGGGCATAATTCTTCATCGTCGTCAGCCACAGCATCAACAAAGTGCACATGATGCGTCACAAGACTGTAGCGGGTACCACCCTCTTCCGCAGAATGACGAATAATGGCATAGTAGACGCTTCCCCACTACACAAAAATTATGATGATTTATGGCGTAGTGGGTACCATGCAAGTGGCCTTGTAGTAGTTGCCCCAAGAGTGTTTAAAAAAAGGTTCAGAAAGGCCGCTCTCCCAGCTTTCGCTGTGACTGTGCTGCGCGTTCCGCGCAGGCCTGACGGTCTTTTTTTTGCATAGTTTGTATTTTTCCTATGCGGTGGCGATTTAAGCGGCGGTTCCAATTGTGCGGTTCCCTCCGTCTGTTTACGAAGATGGCAGACGCTTTTGTTTCCGGTCCCTCGCGCGAACGACGCCTTTCTGGCGATTCTGTTGCATCTGGAAGCGATCATCTGGCTGCTTCTAGCAGCAGTGATTCAGATGATGATCCCTTCCTCTTTTTTTAATTACACAATTCCACATATTTTTTGTGTAGTGAAGTCATACATAATGATGTTCTGGCGCTGTCTGCGACACTGTACTTTCCCAGTTGAGATTTTTTTTCTTGAGCAACCATAGAGCGCAATATGTCCATATATACATGGTTCAATAGCCCATTTCTTTCCCTTTTTACTAATATTTACTGTGCTTCTGTGTGTGAGAAATTTGTGCAATAAAAAGAAAAAACTGTGCAACCTGCCTGAACAAGACACTTTCTACTGGGCAACAAGTAAACAAGTGTAACTCGTGCAGTTGTTGAGCTAGGTCAGTGAAACTTTTCTGTTAGGTAGATGTCTCCTATCTAAACAATTTGTGTATTTCAGAATATTTTACAGATTTACTTCTTTTATGTAGTAAACATACAATTGCAAATGTTCTTTCAAATTTGCAAGAAATTGTTACCTTTAACGATTTTTTCTGGATTATTAGTTTCCAAGTTCAGTTTTTTAAACTTACACACGTTAAAAGTACATTTACTTAGCTTTCTTTTGATGTATTGCATTACAGTATAACCATTTTATTACTTATTACAAAAAAATACCAACAAAAAACCCTACGAAAAGTTGCCCATTTTCCCACGGTAACGAAAGAGTTAATGGCAAGAAGGAGGAGAGGTTGGCCTGGAAAGCAGGTACTGGTTAGGACCCAAAGAACAAGCGCACGTGTCCTTCAGTCTATTGAAGCTGAAGCACTAAGAATATGCATTGGTCTTCTGAGATGTGCGTCTTCAGCAGCGACTGCCGTCATCGCACGTGATCAGGCCAGTCACAACATACATTCGCGTCATTGCTTTAGGAATACCCATCCGATACTTCGTCCGGATTCCATCACAACACGTTGCCTGACTTCCTACTTCTAGGCCACATTTACATCACACAGTGCTTCCCCTCAAATTGTACGCATTTATTTGTGATGTTTTACGAAATTTGATTCTGATTATGAGGCACGTCGTAGTGGAGGGCTGCGGAAATTTCCATCTGGTGTTCTTTGAACTTGGCGCTGACATCGCACATTGCATGAGCCTCTAGCATTTCGCGTCGGTCGAAATGCGGCCACCGCGTCCGGGATCGAACCCTCAACGTTCCGGTCCAGCCGAGCACAGTAACGGCTCTACCACCGCGGTCTGACTATGCGTGAGAAATGACCTCTGAGTTAGCTGGACTATGGGTGATCTACTGCCGGCATTTCCTCAGCAGCCAAGCAGTGCATTATGCTTCATTAAATACGAATATTAGCGGCGAAAGAATAAAACAAATATAATTTTACGAAGGGCTAACGAAACTTCTGAAAATGTTTTGATTCACGATTGAAATTCGTGAACGGTGTTTTTACATGCAGGTTCAACGTGTTGGTGCGTCACAACTAGCAAAGGAACAGCTCGTCAGTAAAATGGCGAGAACTTGCGAAAAAAATATGCTGCCATTTCGTCTCTAGGTGAAGCGCCTACTGCTCTTTGTACAACCATTGGATTGGCTCGACCAGTTATCGTACCAAGTGGCTTATTGAGGACGCCTGTATCATTGGAGGTGTCCCACATCGGTTGCACACAAGATACGAAATATCTGTTATACATAGTGTGGCTACACGCATCTTCGTTCGACTACATGCTTTGTGAGAAAGGTGATTTGTGCCATTATTAGGTACTTAAGAGGTAGTTCTATTCCGTCGTACGTCGTAAGTGCCGCTTTCAAGCAATTTAGATTTCATGTGTTAGCGTTGACCTGTATTGAGTGTGTTTCAAATAAAGCTTGTCAGTATGTGGGAAAACGACCGTTGAAGTGGTTGCGTTTTAGTTTTTCATTTTTAAACTATGACTCATTTTGCAAATGGCTATATCTAGTAGCCCATTTGCAAAATGGTCTATTAGGTATAGCTTAGCAAAAAGTAAATGAACTATAAATAAATACCATGTAAAGGCTTCGAACTGTGCTTCGTAAAATAACTGATTTTCTATTTTTTATTCAGAGCTGCCGTTCCTGAGCATGCTTCGACGAAAAGGCATTCGTAGTTGTACTGTTCTACGACATCATTCTTGCACTGTTTAATGACATCAAGCCAGCGTCAATCGGAGACCAGCACTATGTTACAGACGGCATTGGCGAACGAGCCGTTTGTAAATATAGCCGTTTGTAAGTAAGCCGTTAGTAAATATAGTTTCAAAATAACGGAAACACCACTCTTACCGCGAGAAGACGTTTGGTAAGCGATAAAACGCATGAAAAGAAAATGACGTTCGCGACACGGACGACTTAGTGCCTGAGTGCACTGTCTGTGGGCTACTCTTTTCCCCCACGGAGGGCTTTACGACATCTAGCCGACTGCGTAAGCGTCGTCTCAGGAGCAATGCCGCTGGTGATTCACGAGTCGTCGCATGCGGCGTGTTGCGTTACGACAGCAAAAATGTATGCAGCTTTACCTGCAGTGTCTCTCCTGTGCCGTCTTTGCGGAGGGCGTTCTTTAAGGTCTGAATGAAACGCTCTGCCAGCCCATTGGAGCTGAGGTGGTAGGGAGCCGTGAGGACGTGCCATGCCCCCCATTTCCTGCACGAAGTGCTTGAACTCCTGCGAAACAAATTGAGGTCCATTATCGGAAACAATTGTTTCAGGGAAACCAGAACGTGCGAAGAGCTCGGTCAAACAACGAATCGTGCTTCCCTGCAGTTGTCGAGCGCATTTCGAAAAGCTCTGGCCATTTGGAATGTGCGTCGACCAGCACTAAAAGCATGGTATTCTGAAAAGGTCCTGCACAGTCTACATGAACACGCTGCCACGGTGAAGTCGGCCATGACCACGGGTGAAGAGGTGCGTTGATTGGTGCGTTACGTTGCTCTTGACAACTAGCGCAGCTTTTGATGCGACGTTCGAGGTCCGCCTCAAGCGTTGGCCACCACATGTAGCTGCTTGCTAGCTCTTTGCTGCGCACGATGCCGGGATGGCCGTCATGGAGTTCGTCTAAAACGAACCCTTGCAGTTTTGCAGGGACGACTACTCTTGTGCCCAGCATGACGCATCCCTGATGCACCGTCAGCTCGTTGCACCTGCGAAAAAAGGCTTCAACTGCTCATGCGTGATCGACATGGGCCATCCAACATTTGTGAATTCGTTCACTTCGCAAAGAATTCGGTCTTTACTCGTAGCAGCCGCGATATCTCGACTAGCAACAGACAACGAGTCCAATAATAATAATATCTGGGGTTTAACGTCCCAAAACCACCATATGATTATGAGAGACGCCGTAGTGGAGGGCTCCGGAAATTTCGACCATCTGGTGTTCTTTAACGTGCACTGACATCGCAAGACAACGAGTCCAATAGCAACGAATAAAACGCTTCTTCTGTTTCTTTGGTTTCCGCTTCAAGATCTGTTTCTTTGGTTACCGCTTCAAGATCTGGCAGCAAGAAACCGGCTTCCGCGTTATCGCTCGATTTCTTGAAGAAAAAAAATTGAACGAGTATGCTGCCAACGTCACGGCCCGGCGTTGCAACCAGGCAGCCGCGATGGTGGGAATTACAGTTGTCGGGCCCAATATTGTTTGAAGAGGCTTATCGTCTGTGACTAAGGTAAATGAGCGCCCATACAGGTAGACGTGGCACTTCTTTACACCAAAAAATGATGGCTTACGCTTCCTTCTCCAGTTGACTGTATTTCTTTTTCGCTTCGGATAGCGTTCTTTAAGCGTAAGCAATGGGCCGTGCCCTACCGTCATCGTAGACATGAAATAGGACGGCTCCTACACCATAGTGTGACGCCTCGCATGACTGCCTAAGTTGTCTTTCAGCGTCATAGTGTGCGAGCGTAGGTGGTTGCGCCAGTACAGCTTTCACTTGGTTGAACGCTTTTCGAGCATGCTCGTCCCAGTGCCACGCTCAGTGATGCCAATTTAGCGGATTTTCCGCTAGATCTGGCAGATTTTATTTGATTCTGACGGGAAAAAAATTTGTCTAGCGGCTAGCGGATTTTTTGACGGGCCATTTTCATACATAGCGAATTTCTGGCGGATGCCTCACGCCGTGCACTGATTCAAAATCGTCGGAAGCATTGTCGAGAAACTTAGAATACGTAATCAGCGAAACGTACTACTGGTTGGCAAGATCCCCTGTTTCAAGGATCGTAGACGTGTGGGCCGAATCGAAGATGCATTTGGAGGTGGTGAGGCGCACTGAAAAGTGCTACACGGCCGAAGTGCTCTACGGTAAGTACGATATTCAGATCAATCTGCGGTACTTTCTTTTTTGAGACCGATTCTGACAGATGTTCAGAGGTGAACAAGGCATTCGAGGTGATAGATGTGGATCAAACAAAGCTGCCGAAAGACCTCATGACTTTGCTTGCAAGTTTGCTTCATAAAATCGTGATTCCGATAGAGAAGGTGGACGTTCAGATGTCCAGACGTGAGGACCACTTTAAACCCAAGCCATATCTGGGCTACTTCTTTGAGACGTACGTTGTCAGCATGAAGGCTGAGAAGACCGACGGGTTCTCTCTCGCAGATGAAGCTGGGATGCGAGAAAGATGCGTAAGGTTTATTACCAAGCTAGTTGATCAAATCCGACAGCGACTTCTCTTCATAACAGTTCTCCAGAAAACATCACTTTTGTCGGTCGAAAACATTTTTTGCGTCATGAAGGATGCATTGATTCATGTCCTAGAAGCAATGCCAGTGGCCCTCGAATCAATGGCAACGTTGAAAACCAGTGGAGAAAAAATCGCCCTGATGCGCGGCGAAACATTGGAATTATGCTGCACCAACTAGCCCAACGCCCAACCTTAGTGAACATTTGTAAGTTTTAGCCTCATCTATGATGAGGTTGACGACAACCATAGCACTGAAGCCTCTAGCAGTCTAGTTACACTCTTTGGAAGACTTTTTTATATGTTAGTTCAGCTCTCATAGTTTTGGGGAGCCTTTAAGAATCACGAAGGTTTTGATAGTACGAAATTTCACTGTTTCTTTTTGATAAAATAAGTCTTAGCGGGAAATTTAGCGGATAAGTTTTGGAATCTAGCGGAATCTGGCGGATTTCTTATTACTTTCTAGCGGATTTCTCACGCCCATCGATGGCAACACTGGCTACGCTACCTTTTTCTGCAGAAGCCTGTAAAATGGTTGAGCTATCGTAGCTAACTGAGGCACGAACTTGCTGTAATAGTTGACAACGCCCAACAAAGACTGAAGCTGCTTCGTTGACTTCGGCTCTGGTGCCTGGAGAAGTGCGTCAACTTTATCTGAAAATGGCAAAATGCCTTCAGCGCTGATTTTGTGGCCAAGGTAGTGAAGTTCGCTTTGGAAAAACGAGCACTTCTCTTTCTTTTACCCTGGCGCCTCCGTTTTGAAGACGAGCAGCGCTTCGAGATTGGCTAAGTGGTCCTCTGTCGTTTTCCCCGTTACTATAATATTGTCTAGGTAGTAGCAAACACCCTTGAGGCCCTTCAACATAGTGTCCATTATCTTTTGGAAAATCCCCGGCGCGGAAGCGATTCCAAAAGGTAATCTGTTGATAACGAACAATCCGTTGTGTGTATTCAAGGTTAGGTATTGCTTTGAGGCATCAGACATCACCACTTGCTGGTAAACGCGGTTCAGGTCGATATTTGAAAAATGCATGCCTCCGGACAGAGCCGCGAACAAGCCATCGACCTTCGGCAACGGATAACGGGTGACGTCAAGGCACGGATTCACTGTCGCCTTATAATCGCCACAGAGGCGTATGCCACCGTCTTTCTTGATAACAGGTACCACTGGCGTGGCGTAATCTGATGTGGCAACGGCTGTTATGATGCCCATTTTTTCCATCTTGGAAAGCTCAGCCTCGACCGCCTTTTGCAGCGCGGACGGTACGTTCCTCGCTTTGCGAAACTTCCATGCATGATTAGGCTTGAAATACAGCTCGGTCTTTTCTTCGATAATCATCCCTAGCTCATCTTTAAAAAGAGAGTCATACTTTGTGATCAAAGCGTGTAGCCTTTCTTCTAAACGACAAGAAATGGGCAGCTCTGACCTTGGCAGATGGTGGACGTTCCAGATTTTGCTCCACTCCAGCCCGATTGCCTGAAGACATTCCCGGCCTAGCAATGGCGGTCACTCCTGGTCGACGACGTATAAAGGCAGGCTCGCCGTGTTGCCGCCGTGCTGCACCTTGACCTGTAGGACGCCTTTTGGCATCACCAGGGCTCCTGTGTAGGTGCGCAGCTTGACTTCTGTCGGCTCGAGTTTGGTTGATGGAAAAAATTGGCTGTACTTGAAAGGCATGACTGTGACGGCGGCACCTGTGTCTAGCTTCATAGAGACTGCCACATCATTTACTTTCACCGGTACCATGATAGGCTCAATACTGGATGCAGATACACCCTTTACGGCTACCACTTATGCATGGGATACCACCGCTAACGTTTTTACAGGGCTCTTGATGGGGCGTTTCCCGCGCGACGTGCCGGAGGCACTGCGGCAGACTCGTTGAAGGTGCCCCCTTTTGATGCACTTATAGCATTTGTCGTTTAAATGGGGACACGCTTTGCCCAAATGTTCCGGCGACCCGCAGCGAAAACATGCCTGCGACTGGACACTGGAAGCCGCCTCTACTTTATGCGTGGCGTTGGCTACAGGCACACCCGTGCGGACTTCAGCAGTGGTTCTCGTTGCCGCCTCCATAGCCAGAGCGCGCTCTACCGCTCTCTGAAACGTGGGCTTGCTGTCCTTAGTGAACAACACTCGCTGCATATCCTCTCTTAACAAACCGCACACGAAGCGATCCCAGAGGGATTCGTCTAACGAGCTTCCAAAAATCACAGGTTCGTGCGAGCTTCCGTAGCTCGGCAACGTAATCAGAAATGGACTCGCCTTCGACTTGCTGCCTCCTGTGGAACTTCGCTCGCTCGCCGATGACCGAAGGTTTCGGCGGCAGATGTGCCCCCAGGATCTTCTTTAGTATTTCGAAGCTCTTCTTTGAAGGCAGCTCCGGGCCGACCAGCGATTTCAGAAGACTGTAGGTTCTGGGACCGATGATGCTCAAGAATGCGTGTACTCTGTCACCTTCGGGAACACGATGCCCAGTCATACGTGGAACGTCGAATGGTTCCATCTGGCCCAGTTGAGCAGCAAACTGCATGGAACCTGCACTGGCTTCCTCGTTCATGATATCAGTCAGCGATAAAAAAAATGCAGCACTCTTCAATCGTCGATACTGAACAGAGGCTGAATGCCGAGAACACTTGCCTTCCTTGACGCAGTGCAACTCTTCAAGATCCTATCCTCGTCGCCAAGTGTTACGTTTTGCAACAAACCTGCCGAAAAGGACCAGAGAAGTTTCGGGTGAACGACGTTTATTGACCCACGCTTGTGGGTTCGTGGCTCGGGCAAGAAAGGGCGCCGCTAGCAAGTGGCACTCTGCTTTAAACACCTAGTGCCGCATGTGCACTTCGCAGAGTGCTCTTATCATTGGAGCGCCAGCCGACACAACACTGAACGACGCCATATTTAAGTTCCCGCACCAAGCGCCATTACGTCATAGATTTTGACGGCGTGTACTAGTTCCTAACTAGTTTCTCATAAGTAAAAATGAAGTGCATTGCCAGTTCAGAGGGCCCGAAAACTTAACAATCCAAGTTTCAGGAAATTTCATTGAGCCAATGTCACGAAAATACGAAAAATGCACTTTGAAATCCGTGACGTCAAGCCCGGAGATTTGGACGAGAAATTTAACAATGGAACTTTCATCTTGATTTTTTCCCACTATTATTGAGCTTACGATGGTCAAATTAACGGAATTAGAAATGACACGCTACAATTTATCAGTCTAAGCCTACTCACTTTTAGATGCGAAGCATCTTATGCTCGGGGCTGTGTCCGTCCCTCCCGTGTCCGGCGTCCGGTCACTTTCATGAAGTACGGAAGCAGCCACTATGCGAACCAGAACACTGTAGTACAATAAGGCCGTCAACCACTACCACAGTCATGAGAGTCATAGCCGAGAGCACAGAGTGGCTGCTTAGCAATGGCTAGGCAGGTGGTGGGTGCAAGCAAAGAATAACACGCTTTACCGGGGGTGTCTGTCGCCCACGTTGACTCCATTCCTTGATCTTGCTTG
>JALIZH010023402.1:0-25749 GCA_030522465.1 Rhipicephalus appendiculatus | reverse complement strand
TACACCGGGGGGACACCATGGGAGTGATGTACAAGCCTCGACCTCAAGGAGCTTCGCCCCTAAAACGAGGTTGTGGCGTGCGCGAGATGCGGTATCTGAACGGCTTCCGGTTTTGTGCGCCGGCGGAGCCTAGTAGCATTGGCGGGGAACAAAAGCCTGAGCGAGTAGCCCGCCAATTTTCAACACTTTTATCCCTGTGACTGGCCATATATTTCAAATATATTTTCTTCTAAGCCACACACAACATTATAAGAATTATCGTCCTTAACTCTAAGCACCTTCATTTTACCTGAAATAGGAAAAAGGGCTTTTCCTTACTCTAGCTCAACTTAAAAAAAAAAACATGGTTGATCCCTCCGTCATAGGAATCGGTATAACACGAAAGTGAAACGTGTCCTTACAGAAGTAGTCGAATGTTTACTGCACATTGATATAAGAGAGCTTGCACAATGTCTATTGGTTTGTTGACAGTTATAGCACCCTTTAACGTGAATGCATCCGCGTTGACGCTTGATGGTACATCTGTATCCAGACGACTAACGTCTATGATGAATGATTAAAGAAAACCTTGTGGTCATAGATGCTTGTGGTAGCTGGACGGTGAGAACGGAGTCATTGAAAGCGGTGTGACAGCCAGAAGAGCGTCAATGATTGGTCGCCGAACTTGGGCTAAGGTCGCCTACTCGCGGCATGTTAGAGTTATTGAACAACGCTGCCCGACCAGAGGGAAACGCAACGCGCGTCGTGTCTTCCCCGTTGGCCGGCTCCGATTTTTTTCGCGGGGCTAGCTAGGAACATGGCTAGGGACGCGGAGTTACGGCCACGCGACGCACTCGCGCGTCGCACAGCTATTTTTGGTATGGACGGATGCTACGAGCGTGGATGCGAGGGGTAAGGTCGCCACCTGGCAGTGTGTTAATGCGTGGGCAAAATTGCACGTTTACTATTCGAAACACGCCGAATGGGACGGACGCGGAGAAAGAACGCTTTGAAGAAACTCATCGTGCATTTTACGGTCATAATGCATTACTTCTCTTAGCAAGAGCACTGTGAGAGGACAGTGGTAGATATAAAAGGCTTGTTTTAAAGCCTGCAGTGTATGTGAAACAGCGCAGTGGAACGGCACCTGTCTCTCAATGTTTGCTAAAGCCACTGTATGCAACACATTTTTCATGAGCAAGTTATGGTATGTGATGCAGGAGCTGTGTTGTACACGTGTGAATGTGCAAAAGTTTCATCGGATATTCGCGGTATTTGTATGGGGCTCCAATTGGGAAAGATGTAATAGGACTAATCTGTTCAGAAGAGTAAAACAGGGAGGACTCAGCCTGTCACACCTATTTGTGCGGCAACTTGTTAACCGCTTTATTTTCTTTCGGGATGTTCGACACCCCTTCTTGAGAACAATATGCCAACTGCGCCTCGGTCGTGTGCTGCCTAACTATGTCGTAAGCACCTCAAATATGCCCGGAGCTACGCGAGGTTTTTTCAAGCAAGTTGTGGGCAGCGTCCGCTTTTTGTCAGTTCGGTTTTCAAATGAATACCTATTTTCAGTCAGGCGAAAAAAACTGCATAAAGATATATGCGACATGATTTTTCCGATACCTATGTATAGGTTAATTAATAGGGAAGGCGAGGGCAACAATGTTCTGAAACGTGTTAAAAAAAATGCAAATTCAGCCAAGCGCAAAAACGTTTTTCTTTAAGTTACATTCCGGCACCTTGGCGGTTAGGACTTTTTTAGAAGATCGAGGGTTTTATATGCCCTGGGGTTCAGATTGTTTTATCTGCAGAAAACCAGAAACGATAGATCATGTATTTTTACATTGTTGGGAAGGGGTCTATTTCTGGGATGTTTTACAAAGAACGCTTCAAAAAGAACTTCCGTTAGACTCACTTGGCATCAGGTTTTTACCAATAGAAAATGAGGATGGGCTGCCGTTTGATGTGATAATGCTTCTTGGCCTACATTGTCTATGGCGGGCTAGAATGGCTGGTTTTCACTGCGACCCTGACAGGCGACCTGCACAGGTGCTTTTTCGCGAGAGCATGGTTCAGTACATTGATGTACTGAAACAACAAGACTTTGTACCTGACTGGCTTCCCAGGGTTGAGCCCCTGGCTTACCTCAAGGAATTCTAATCGTGTAATTCCTCATACCTGTCTTGACATTGTTGACATGTCTTGACTGTATTGACATTGCTGCAGTGGTGTCTGTTATTGTAGGAAGTGTCCGCTATTGATACATGTGACGTGCTAAGAAACTGGTAATAAAGAAAAAAAAAGATTGTGGCGCAGTGGATAGCGTGCCCGGCATCTTGTGTCGCGGACCTAGAGGTCGTAGGTTCGACTCCCGTTGACGGAACTTTTTTTTCTTTGTCTTCCGATCATGTGTATTTTTGCGACGTCATTTCCGTGACGGAAACACGTCACTCAAATCTTGGTGGACCCCGGCATAAAACACTTTCGTGTTAAAAACAAACTTTCTGCTACGGTGTTAAAGAGTGATAATTGAAGTGACCGGAAGTTTCTTGGGAGGCAACACATCCTGCTGCTATTGCAATCTTGAAATCGAGCGAAAAGGCGAATAGGCGCCGTGCAGTCGAGTTTTCCAGAATGACTGCAGCGCCAGAACGCGAAGTCTAGCGGATAAAGAAAGCAGTGATAAGACGGGGTCGGTTAAAATGGAACGCGATGCGCGTGTCTCCTTCCCTGAATGAGTGGGCGGATTGTGGACGGGGCTACACGGGGGACGCATGCACGCGTCTGTTTTATGCGTGCCCCTAACGGCCAACGTCAGCTAACTTGGGACGGGCCAGTGCAAGCAACGCAGCTCCCTCTGGTGTGGATGGTGCGTGAAGCCGCTGCGTTTTGTTGCATTTTTGAACGACAACAAAGTATGTGGACGTCTGCTACCACGAATTTCCGTGCGACACTGAACGGCGTTGAAAGCCCAAACGATTAAATAAAAGATCTTTGTTTCCGAAGAAAATAATGCATGCAGAGTAGTGTTGATGACCTGATCGCCAATATTTTCCAAGAGTTCGTGGCTGCTCAAGGAATAGCGCATGTCCTGTCTTCTTTCTTTGGTCCCTGTCTTATCAGCGCTATGGCTTCATTGAACGTAACAAACCAACTAGCCCAAAAGTCTGTTCTCCTCAAGAAAACCTTGAACAAAAGGACACTCTTGTTTTCTCTAATCAACCGTGGTGCGACCGGTCTTGTGGCGCCAAAGTGGGAGTAGTCGCAACTACGCGATTTACGCCGCTTTCGGGGCACGCAACGGGCATCACCTTTTTTTTTTAACACGAAGGTGTTTTATGCCGGGGTCCACCAAGATTTGAGTGACGTATTTCCGTCACGGAAATGACGTCGAAAAAATACACATTATCAGAAGACAAAGAAAAAAGTTCGGTCAACGGGAGTCGAACCTACGACCTCTAGGTCCGCGACAAGAGATGCCGGACACGCTATCCACTGCGCCACGGTCACATTCTTTGCAGGCTTTAAAAACAAGCTTTTTATATCTACCACTGTCCTCTCACAGTGCTCTTGCTAAGAGAAGTAATGCATTATGACCGTGAAATGCACGATTCGTTTCTTCAAAGCGTTATTTCTCCGCGTCCGTCCCATTCGGCGTGTTTCGAATAGTAAACGTGCAATTTTGCCGACGCATTAACACACCGCCAGGTGGCGACCTTACCCCTAGCATCCACACTCGTAGCATCCGTCCAGGGTTGCCGTTGGTGGCTACTTTGCGCCAAATTGGCTACTTTCCGACCCTGTCTGGCGACAAAATTTTCAGGTTGGCGCCATGGCTACTTTCTGGCTACTTTGAACTTCTGTTTTGGCGCATTTACTGGCAATTTTTCTGTAGTATTTGAAGATAAAACAACAAGCAAGTTTATAGAATAACCAACGTTTGCAATCTTTTCTGAAGTGTTAGCCTATGCGCGCACGTGTCCTTTTCCCGCCAGCGGGCTTTTGCGCATCGAGGCACCCAACGAGCGTCCTTCCGTCCTAAAGGCCTGACCACACGTGCGCGTTGCAGCGTGTCAGCGCGTGTCTTTCTGACGCGGCTTCGCGCCCTCTCCCCATTGGAGAGAAAGGGCGCGCAGCTTCGCGTAGCCGGGCGTCCTCTCTCTCCATAGGGAGAGGGCGCCGCGTCAAAAATCCACGCGCTGACACGCTGCAACGCGCACGTGTGGTCAGGCCTTAAGTGACGGAGGGACGCGCGCCTGTAAGGAAACGCATGTCTATATGGCACACTGCAGACGTCAGAGTCTAATACTGAAACACAGCGCGTCAAAGAGATATCGGCAATAAATTGAAGTTGAACTGTTCATCTTCGATCAGATTTCGATACCTGAAGCTGGCCTGGTATTATTGTAACTTTGTATCGATTTCATTTTGCGGCGTCAAGAAAAAAACATCTTCAACGTTTAATTGTCCTGCTGAGTGGTTGGCACAAAATTACATTTGCAAGAACTCTATCTATTGTAGACAAACTGTATGCAGGCGCACTGAAAGTAAAATAATTTATTAATTTATCTGCAACTTACCTGCGACTTGGAGACCAAGGAACAGGAGAACTTATAGTGCTCGTTATACTCCGTTTTTGCTTATTCGAAATCTTATTATTAAATGCGAAGCATTTCTTAGCGAACTTCGGCGACTTTGAGCGTATCTATCTATCTATCTATCTATCTATCTATCTATCTATCTATCTATCTATCTAGCCGCCTACGACTTTGCACTCTCCTGGCCGTATCGTTAATGGGATTTATATCAAAATTGATATGGCATAACATGACTGTATGACAAACATGACTGACTGCTCATATCATGAAAATCATGATTAACTTGTCATGAAAAGTATGATTTACACGCCATGGCCATAGTGCTCCTGAGGCCGTTTTCTTAACTTGCTATATCCAAAAATTGGTACGATGAGACATTTGTGCATGACCAACATAAATGACAGGTGGTAATATTAAAATCATGACCTGCATGTCATGTACAACATGATTTACATGCCACGCTCATGGCGCGCTGACGGCCGTTTCGCTGCCTTGATATACACCAAATTTGGTATTGCGTGACGTTACTGTATGACGAACATAAATGCCAAGTGGTAATATGTAAATCCAGACATGTCATGTGCAAAATGACTTGCATGCCACGCTCATGGCACGCTCGCGGCCGTTTCGCTAGTTTGATATACAACAAATGTGGTATTGCGTGACGTGACTGTATGACGAACATAAATGCCAAGTGGTCATATGAAAATCATGACATGTCATGTGCAACATGACTTGCATGCCACGCTAATGACACTTGTGGCCGTTTCGCCAGCTTGATATACGCCAAATTTCGTATTGAGTGACGTGACTGTATGACGAGCATAAATGACAAGTGGTAATATGGAAATTAGGATATGTCATGCGCAACATGACTTGCATGCCACGCTCATAACACTCTCGTGTCCGTTCCGCTAGCTTGATATACACCAAATGTTTAAGGCGAAAGCATTTAATGTCTCATGCTCAATTCCGTCCATCCGTCCGTCCGTCCCACCAGCTGTGCCTTGGCACGGTGCCAGGTGGGCTCCGGGGCGCGCAAACGGACGCCGGTCGCGTTGGAGTCTACAGCGCTCGCGCTTTGCTTGCGTAGCGTCGCTTTGTCCGGCGTCTCTAATCATGCAAGGAGGGAGACGCGCGCATCACGTTCCATTCTTACCGACCCCGTCTCAGTGGGCACAAGCGTTCGAGGAACACACTTTGGAATTGACAAAGTGTCCGTCAATTTCAACTCTGGAACGCGGATGGCGCCTGCACGATGCGCAAAGCGCGAGAATACGAACGCATGCGAAACGGAGGCAGATTGGTCACGCGTCTCGCTGCGATTCGAGGTAACAAATTAGGCGAACGTAAGTGGCAGGTGGTAACAATAAAATCTTGGCATGCATGTCATCTACAATGCCATTTACATGCCACTCTCATGGTGCGCTTGCATGCAGTTCGCTAGCTTGATATACACCAAAATTGGTATTGCACGACGTGACTGTATGATGAACACAAATGACAGGTCTTAACATATGTGAATAATGGCATGCATATTATGTACAGCATGATTTGCTTCTTGCTGACTGCTTCGCATTACATCGATTCCCACATTGCGTGGGATCTGCCCGTTTTTTTTTACCGTTGAATACTAGCAATTCTACGCATAACATCACTTTTTTTTTTCATTTGGCTACAAATATGGCGCTAAAATTAAACGACATGGCTACTTTGGCTACTTTTAGCTTGAGCTTTGGCTCGTTTTCAAGTCTACCCAACGGCAACCCTGCATCCGTCCATACCAAAAATAGCTGTGCGACGCGCGAGTGCGTCGCGTGGCCGTAACTCCGCGTCCCTAGCCATGTTCCTAGCTCGCCCCGCGAAAAATCGCAGCCGGCCAACGGGGAAGACACGACGCGCGTTGCGTTTCCCTCTGGTCGGGCAGCGTTGTTCAATAACTCGAACATGCCGCGAGTGGGCGACCTTAGCCCAAGTTCGGCACCCAATCATTGACGCTCTTCTGGCTGTCACACCGCTTCCAATGACTCCGCTCTCACCGTACAGCTACCACAAGCATCTATGACCACAAGGATTTCTTTAATCATTCATCATAGACGTTAGTCGTCGGGATACAGATGTACCATCAAGCGTCAACGTGGATGCATCCACGTTAAAGGGTGCTATAAGTGTCAACACACCAATAGACATTGTGCAAGCTCTTTTATATCAATGTGCAGTAAACATTCGACTACTTCTGTAAGGACACGTTTCACTTTCTTGTTATACCGATTCCTATGACGGAGGGATCAACCATGTTTTTTTAAATCGAGCTGCTGTGGTAGTAGCATGTACTACGGGAGCAGTATGCGACCCTTGCAAAACGATGACGTAAGCCGGCAAGCAACCAACTCAGCATAAATACGGTGTGTTTAGAAAAAGTGTTTAAAAGCGTTTAGAAAAAGTTCATTTACACCATATACAAAAACTCAAAGGGGCCCTGCAACACTTTTCCAAGTAGCCATGGAATGGATTCACTGAAGGAATGTATTGCCTCACGAATTCACCGCCGCAAAAATTTTTAGAATCTGTCCAGTACGAGTGGAGTTACAAAGATTTGTCGCACGCTGCAGTTGCATTCTCTCTTCTCTCGTCCCGACGAAAGCGCTGGAAGTTAATCAGGGAGTGATGGCACTGGGAAGAAAATACGTAACGCGCGCCTCGTGACCTTGAGCGCTTTTTCTCTCTTTTTTTTTCTTCGAATACGCGACTTTTCATTGCGATCGCACGCGCACGCGTGGACAAGTCGCGGCCTCCCGCTGCGGCTCCTGTAACTACCGAGCGCGCCATGCTCAAATCAGGCAATGGCTGATACATTTGCTGTGACGAGCGATTTTTTGAGCTTGTAGCGTCATTTGTCGAGAGAAGAGAAAGGAATTTTTAGCTGACTTGGAGAATTTATTGTGAATTCCATGCCGCGTGCTGCGCTGCAATAATTGGCTCGCGTGTTCTAGGGAGCCTCGACTACCGATCGGCAGCGTTTTCTGACCATGCTCAAAAAGTGTTGCAGGTCCCCTTTAATAACATTTCGGTACATACACATCACGATTTTGTTATGAACACAAGCTTCATATTGTGTAGCAGCCCAGCGTCTAAAGCCATTGAAGCTGCGGTTTAGATAGCATCTCAAGCCAAGGAACACCACTATATATTCAAACCACGAGCTGTGTTTCTTTATTTTCTGCTGATTGCAAGATGTGGTAATTCGCGGCGCAAGTACGCTACTGTAATTCACATTGCCAAGAGTGCGTGTCTTTTATATTAGCGTCGCGTAAGGACGAAGACAACGACTCGTATATCTAATTAGTGACAAACTTTTTCTGAAACTCCTTTCCTGTGGGGAGTTCGGCCGCAGCTCAGCGATACGCCCGTTTATGCTTTGAGCGGTGTCGCCGTGGGCGTTGTCGTCAGCGTAACCGATAAAGCGAACGAGGACGAAAGAGAGCGAATGCAGAGTTTTGAAACTTTCGATATCACGAGCCACTTGCGTCTAACCTTTCTTACTCCGTCACGCGCGCTGGCACCTCGGTCGGAGCTCGAGCACATGCAGGGCTGGTAGGTGCCCTGCGGCTGGCCCTGCTTGCGTAGCAGGGCTGTCGGCGTTTCACTTGGTTCACGATGCCGGCAATGCACAGAGTGGTGTGAGTAGCACTCGAGCGCTGTCGGCGTTTAGCTTCGTTAACGACGCCTGCAGTGCACAGATTAGTGTGAGTAGTACTCGTGTGCTGGCAATTTTGGGGGTAATATGCAACTAATGTTAAATTGCTACAAATGCGGATAGCCAAAACTGGAAACACAGTTGCCGTTGCCCCAACACAAAGCTGCTCTCAAATTTGCATGAGGGAGTATCGTAATAGTGGGTGAATTCTTTTTACATCACTCTAACCCGAGGGCAGACACGACGCGTGCGCACTCTGCGTGTCTTCTTGTAGTTCATCTATAGTGCCTAGAATATATTCTCGGCACTATGGTACAAGCCGTGGTGTGCAGCTGACGTGGATACGTTCTGAAGTTTCCTAGGGCATTCCAAAGCCGTGTCCGAGGTTATCCATCAGGACGAACACCTAACGTTCTAACATTTAGCGCCCAAGCATTACAATGTACATGTACAATGCGCATCGTTTGTAAGAAGCCAAGAGTATTTACAAGGCCACTGCCTACACTGGAGAAGGCTTCCTACGTTAAACATGATCAGCACTGCTCGCTAGTGTTGGCCACTGTTTCGCTAATGTAGGCTATAATGGTGAATAGAACTAACAGGTAGTATCTGAAGCTTGTCGGTAATAACGCATCTTCGGCCGCCCCGAATGGAACGTATGCGATGTTTCCAGAGCACAAAAGCGCAGTGTTTGACACTTGTGGCTTGCACTCGTAGATACCTCGCTTGGGTTTTGACGTCGCAATCTGCAAGGCCACGCCCAAAAAACCCAGGTGGCCTTCTACGAGCGAGCGATAACGTCACATCGTGACGTCATCGTGGACGTCGCAAAAGCTGGTGGCGGGATCAGGACGTCAACGTACACTGATATAATGATGTCACTACATCACCGTAACCAGCTCGATGACGTCACACGACGGCATCATTTGACGTCGCCGATTGGTCAGAGGGGGGCGATGCCGGAACGACTTGTCTATCCATTCATCACCATCAGACTGACTACGCCCACTGCATGGCAAAGGCCTCTCCCACGTTCCGCCAATCAACCCGGTTCTGTGCTTGCTGCTGCCACAGTATACCCGCAAACTTCTCAATCTCATCTGCCCACCTCTATGTCTACCCCTTGCGCGTTTGCCTTCTCTTGGAATCCAGCCAGTTGCTCTCAGTGGCCAGAGGTTATCTTGCCTACGCGCTACAAGCCCTGTCCGTGTCCAGTTCTCCTTCTTGATTTCGACTAAGATGTCCTTAACACCCGTTTGTTGCCTGGCCCACTCTGCTCTCGTCTAGTCCCTTAACGTAACGCCTATCATTTTCCTTTCCATTGCTGGCTGCGTCGTCCTCAGTTTAAGCTGAACCCTCTTTGTAAGCCTCCATTATCCATTATCTAATCGGAAACGCGGGCTTCGTTCACCGCATTACGTGTCCTCCTCTAAAAGTCTTGTAATAACACGATAGATATAGGCTTTCCACTTCCGGAATGCCCTTCATTTATCGCCAAGCTTTCTTCGTCCGTAAACACTCTGCGCCATTCCGCGATCAACTTGCACCGGGGAGGCTACTAAGACACGATAAAGGAGTGGACAATGGGCAACATAAGGCGATTACTAAAATCTTCGCTCGCTGGGCTAAAGTACGGTAATCCTAGGCATGGGAGCTGACAATCTTAAGTGAACGGAAGTATTTAAATAGAAGGCCCGTTCAAAAACCGGAGCAGCCCTAAACCCCGGCCTTATATTTAATCTAATCCTTACTAAATCTAGCAGTCCACCGTGTTGTTTCAATTTCCTCTATCCGGTTTGCTTTCTTTTTCATCTTCCCTAGCCCCAAAGAACCTTCGCTAAACTGCAAACAACATTGCAGATAATGCCGAAAATAAGCTATTTTCAGGCATATCAATCGGCATGCCTGGAAACAGCTAAAAGTAAAACAAAGCAACTGGAGTTTATTTGTTTTCTTTTTTCCGAAATCTTGAGGAATTTCGGGGCTCTGGAGCATCCTGTAAGGTGTTTAATATATTGTCATCTTTGTTTTTAAGCGAAGTGTCAGTGAGTTACATATATCGGGGGCGCGGGCGAGTGTATGGGAATTCGGGTGTACATAAGTGTCCCCCTCAAAGGTGTGCTAGTCAAATCCGTATTTGCATGTTCCGTTTTCCTGTAACTGATGTTCTCTCGATCCCGGGCTTGTCGGCGACTAGCCACTTGAGATATGAAAATCTCTTTGTTTGTTTGTTTGTTTGTTTGTTTGTTTGTTTCTTTGTTTTGTTTCTGAGGTCACATGTCATTTAACCTTGCCGCATTTCAATGCTTCCTTTCGTTGCTGCATCGCGTTGTTTCACGCATGAAGGCCGTTGTGGACTGTAGCAACAGAAGTGTTGCGGTGCTTGAAACGGGTGTGAAGGTTCAATTCCTGGGTGGGAGGCACGTCATCGGAACACGTCATCACTATACACTTTCATGTTAGCCTGTACTGTGACGCTTGTTTGATTGTGGACTCGACCAACGACCGGGGAGGGGGGGAAGGGGGGGCTACGGTAAGACTTTAACCCCCCCACTATAGTATGGAAGCCTGTACACGCCTATGGTTGGCTCCGACAATTTTTTGATCACTTCAAGCCTCCTTCTTCTTCTGAACGTCCTCTCGTGTGATGATTATATCACGTGTCAAATTACACATGGTCCAGACCTGTTGAACGACCGCCAGTACGGTAATCACGATCTTGCTTCCAAGAATAAATTTGTAACGGTTTATGTCAGACGGCGGTGTAAGTTCATAGGAATCAATGAAGTACTCTCGAGAGCTAAAAGAGCAACAAAAGAAAAAAAGAACAGTGTATAAAAATTTGTCCCTGAATGTAGAGGGGTATGGTTGTGTAAGATATCCATACATGCGACTTTTGAGTTTCACAAAGAGATTACCTTTACATTAACACGCTGCAATATATTTTCATCTGTTTCGTTGTTTATTCTCAATGCTGGCGAGGCTAGCGGGCGCCGATTCAACCTCGCCCGAAGCTGATGTATGTGCAGACATTATTTTGCTTAACGGCCGCTGTTAAGGAATTTTATTCGGGTCTTCAAGTGGCAGCGATAACCGTAGCACTAGCACTTAGATTTAGCAAGATGGCGAACTGAATACGAGCCCCGCGATGGCAATAGGGCTTCCAAGCTTGCCGTTCTTCTTCGTTACACCACCAAAAAAAATTCTGCCATAACTATCTGTCCAATCTGCATACGAAAAGTGAAGATTTTGACAGAAATGCAAGGAGAGAAAAGTGAAATATAATGATGCACCCAAGAAACGACAGCGATTAGAAGGAGACGAGTAAAATCCGCATGTACTTCCTTTCTTCATTTGCCATTTCTGAAATGTGCAAACATTTTTGCTTAACTGTTTACAAAACAAAGAGCCAAAATATCAAGATCACAAATCTCGTCAAGCCGCTATTTGAGCGGGCTTTATTTCCTGTCCTTGCGTCTTTGTTTTTTTTTCCTTCACTATTTTGCACTCGTGTAAGCGCATTCACTGCTTATGCACCCTTCATCTCTGTGCTTCCCCAGTGCCATTCGGCTAAACGCTAAATAAACTGAAACTGAAAGCGTGGTCGAGAACCGTTTCCATCCGATCACGAGACAGCGGGTGTGCACTCGGGCGTGCAGACTTTAAAGCGCCGTCCAGGGACATTATACTGTCTCATGAAGAACGCAAACGTTTCAAATATTTACACTTGCAGCCGAGCTCGACTCCCATGCGTCTCAAACTGAGAACCGAAGTCCGTTGCATGCAGGCCACGCTTTATGAACGCGGCTGTAACACAAAAGACGGCCTCGTGGATAAAGAGTTTGGGGGGGTGGAGGGGGGTAGCTTGTTATCTTAAGAGGCTTTCTGCCGTCCTTTGTTGTCGCTTCGGAGAAGAGGCCTTGCGTGTCTCCTTTCTGAAACGGCATCGTGGATTTTAACGCTTAAAAGCTTGCCCTTATGAGGCCTCGTGTGTTATTTCTTCTAGAGATCATAGGAGGAATGACGACGGGAACTGCAGAATTGCACGCATTTGGGCAGGAGGGTACGTTTCTTGACTCACTGCTCGAAACAGCGCTAAGCATGTGCGAGGTGAGCGCTCAAAAGGACACGGACAAGAGGAAGAGATGTATACACACACAGACGCTTGTCTCGTCCGTGTCCTTTTGAGCGTTCATCGTACAAGTATGACCAACCAACAAGCCCGCATCGCCACCCTCAGCGCTAAAACGACGGCACGGAATGCAGTTGTCTAGTCTCTTTTGCTTCGTTCTGTCTTATAGCGCTCTTTCTCGAATATACAAGACAGCGAGAAATCGTGCCAAGCGAAACCATTGCACTTCTGAAACGAGCGCGAGTATTACCCTTCTTAACTGAACCAAAGTGCTCATAACCGTCTTTCCGTACAGTTTCTTGCCGTTGAACTTTCGTTAGTGTCCTTTGTGAACGTCATGACGCGGGGGTTAAGCCTAACGAGGCCAATGTCGGGCTTCTATAAGCAAGTGTGGTGTGGCCGCGGGCCCGCACCACCTTTTGTTTTTGTAGCGATTTGTAGAATGCTTTGTTTTTAAAACAATCTTAATCTAATCGAATACTAAGCTTATTTTCAGGATCAGAGCACATACTGTATGAAGTAATTTACTCGAACTGGCGCGGGAAAGAACTTCGCCAGAAGCCTGGATGCCTGCCGACCCGCCACGGTGGTCTAGTGGTTATGGTTCCCGACTGCTGACCCGCAAGGTCGCGTGATCTGATCTCGGTCGCGGCGGCCGCATTTATTTATAAAAATAAATAAATAGATAATAAATTTTCCCAAGTAAGGCGATATTATTAGCAGATATTATTACGTTAGTGAGTGCTACGGCGTTACAACTACTGCATATATCTACACGCGGGGGCAAACGTTTTCGTTAAAACGTCGGAAACAGCAGCGCAATATATATATGTATATATATATATATATATATATATATATATATATATATATATATATATATATATATACATATATATATATATATATATATATATATATATATATATATATATATATATATATATATATATATATATATATATATATATATATATATATATATATATATATATATATATATATATATATATATATATATTGCAACTTAATGCTTTTTAATTTTGACAATAGACTCGAGAAAGCGCTACAGATACGATGCCAACAATACAGTGTACTGTCGCGGACTTAAAGCTGGTAATATTCGAAACTGGCAAATGAATATTGCCACGCGCTTAATCTGCCAGCGAGAAAGAGGCAGACGAAGACGCAGTAGTCCTCGCGCCAGTGCCTTTGTTTTTGGCTGTGCTGTGCCGACTCCTCTTGAGACTTGCAACGTCTGATAAACGTCGCCTTCGTTTTGAACGTGACATTTTATTGGTGGAGGCGCTGGGTAATCTCACCTATGCAACAGACCCCTTCCAGCAGCAGGGACACGAGCCAGAACCCGGAGCTTACGCCAGTACACCGCGCTAGCCGGAGAATTCGGGGACTGGCCCCCGAGTTTGTGCTTCGCAACACGACTGTAACGTCGACAGGTATGGAGGATTCTACATCTGCCACCCCTGCTGCTGCAGCTGCACCCGCTCAATACACGCTGCAAAAACCACGCGTGCCGAGTCCCTTCCGTGGTGGCCTTCTTGAAGATGTGGAAGACTGGCTGGCCGAGTTCGAGCACGTAGCGGATTTCAACGGGTGGGACGAAGAAGCGAAGCTCAGGAATGTTTACTTCAGTCTTTTGGATGGTGCTCGTACGTGGTTCCAGAACCGCAAGGGCCTCCTGACGTCGTGGCGCGAGTTCTGCCGCAGGCTTCTTGACACGTACTCCAGCCCTGATCGTCGAGAGCGAGCTGAATGGGCCCTCCAGTCCCGTACTCAGATGCCTAATGAAGGTGTGGCAATGTACGTGGAGGACATGGTCCATCTGTTCAATCGAGCCGATCCGAACATGCCGGAAGCCAAGAAGCTGCGACACTTGATTCGAGGTGTGAAGGAGCAGCTCTTTGGTGGACTCATTCGCAGTCCGCCTAAGACGGTTACGGAGTTCCTCACTGAAGCCGTCGCCATGGAAAAGGCGCTGCAGCAGCGGAACCAGTACGATCGGCAAGTGAATGCTAGCTATACCATTGGGCTAGGATCATTCCCGACTGACGTGGCAACGCTTCGCGAACTTATACGTTCGGTTGTCCGCGACGAGCTCCCAACAGCTGCACCTGGCGCAGCAGCAGCCTACCACTAACAACATCGCCAGCATCATACGCGACGAAATCCAGCATGCGCTCGGTGCACCTCGTCGCGAGACACCTGTTCAAGTCGCCGCACCACTTCAGGCGTTCACACCTTCACGTGAACCTCGTCGTGTGACCTATGCCGACGGTTTGAGACGCACCATCCCATCGTCGGTGACACCACCCCCGGTGAGCAGCTTCCAGCACGCCAGTTATGCCGACCCATTTGGACATATCTCACCTGCACCAGTGCCGCTACCCCCAGCAACCCCGTATGCCACACTTCAGTCGGCACAGGCGGTCCCTTATTTTGAAGACACTCGGCCCATCGCGCGTAAGTCCGACATTTGGCGCATGCCCGACCGACGACCGCTTTGCTACCACTGTGGTGAGGCGGGTCACGTGTACCGAGAGTGCCAATACCGCCGACTTGGGCTTCAGGGTTTTCCCGCCAATTCGCCCCGTCCTCGGTTCGGACAGCGACCACCCGAAATTGAAGATTTTATCGCTCGGCAGCACATACCACCACCCAGGCGACAGTCCCGTTCACCATCACCACGGTCAACATCGTATTCGGGACACAGGAGTCGGACGTCGCAAGAACGATCTCCGAGCCCTCGCCTGGAAAACTGACGTCAGCGACCTTCCGAGGCGAGGCCGCTGATTCTCGACGTGATGAAGACCTCGACCTCCAATCGACGCGACTTCGAACCGACGGAAATCCGACGACGCATGTATCCCAGCCTGGCGACTTTTCAATGGACATACCTGTGCTTATCGACGGTCGAACTGTAACTGCTTTAGTAGATACTGGCGCTGATTACTCGATTATTAGCTGAAAATTGGCCAGTCTACTGAAGAAAGTTATCATGCCTTGGACAGGGTCGCACGTACGCACAGCTGGAGGACATCTTGTCAAGCCGCTTGGTGTGTGCACTGCCAGGCTGCAAATCCGGAGGTTCCACGTTTCTGGTCAGCTCCCTCGAGCTACGCGAATGCTCTCGCGAATTAATTCTCGGAATAGACTTTCTTCGAGAATACGGGGCCATAATCGACCTACGCAGACGCTGCATTTCCTTTTCTACAATCAAAGCTACATCAACGGACACCTGCCGCCGTACAGCCGCCCTCCGTGTTTCCGACGACAGCGTCACAATACCCCCTCGTGCAAGTATCGTGGTTCAGGTGACATCTGAGGGAACAAGTGACGGCGAAACACTGGCAGAGTGCAATGTCTCCCTGTTGCTAGCGCTTGGAATTTCTGTGGCACGAGGCATCGTTGACATTAGGAACGGCCAAGCCGAAGTCATGATCACGAATTTTACAAATTAGCATCGTCACCTTTTTTCGTGGCACCGCCGTCGCCTACGCTGAAGCCATGGAGGACGTAATAGAGTGCTTTGCGTGTGACGACAGTAGCCGCGATGGAAAAGCCGTACCAGATGTTGACATCAACAATGCGCTATCGGAAGCGAACCAGAAGGCCTTGCGAGAGCTGCTACTTGAATTCGGAGCGTGCTTTGCTCAATCGTCTAAAGTGAGCCAGACGCCAATCACGCAGCACAGGGATCATCACATACGACGACGCAAGACCTATCCACCAACAGCCATACCGTGTCTCGCAGAAAGAACGCGAAGCAATTAAGGAGCAAGTGAAGGAAATGTTCGACGATGGCGTTATCCAGCCTTCGAACAGTCCGTGGTCATCACCGGTCGTCCTGGTGAAGAAGAAGGATGGCACGCTTCGCTTCTGCGTCGATTACAGAAAGCTGAACAACGTCACAAAAAAGACGTTTATCCGCTGCCCCCGTATTGATGACTCTCTTGACCGGCTACGGCGAGCGAAATATTTTTCATCCCTTGATTTGAAGAGTGGTTATTGGCAAATCGGGAGGTTGATGAGCGCGACCGTGAGAAAACAGCCTTTGTCACGCCGGATGGCCTTTACGAATTCCGAGTGCTCCCGTTTGGTCTCTGCTCTGCGCCTGCAACATTCCAACGCATGATGGACACTGTGTTAGCCGACTTAAAGTGGCAAAGTTGCCTTGTCTACTTAGATGACGTGGTCGTGTTTTCAGCCAGCTTCTCCGAACATCTGAAGCGACTACGACAGGTACTCGAGGCAATCCGATCGGCGAACCTTACGTTAAAGCCTCAGAAATGCCACTTTGGTTATGAAGAACTGAAGTTCCTTTGGCATGTTGTGAGCGCGGAAGGTGTCCGTCCCGACCCCGAGAAAACCGCCGCTGTAGCAGCCTTCCCAACTCCTGCCGATAAGAAAAGTGTGCGGCGGTTCCTCGGACTATGCGCATACTATCGGCGCTTTATAGGCAATTTTTCGAAAATTGCCGAGCCACTTACTCGACTCACTAGAGACGACACGCCGTTCGTTTGGAGCTCTGAACAAGAAACGGCATTCACCGAGCTACGGCACCGCCTGTCATCACCACCTGTTCTTGGGCACTTCGACGAGGAAGCCGGAACTGAAGTTCATACCGACGCCAGTAACGTCGGTCTGGGTGCCAGGTACTCGTACAGCGGCAGGAGGGGTTGAAAGGGTTATCGCTTACGCAAGTCGCACCCTATCACGCCCGGAGTCCAACTACAGTACCACGGAGAAGGAGTGCCTTGCCGTCGTATGGGCAGGCACTTGCTAAGTTTCGACCATACCTCTACGGCCGCCCATTCAAGGTAGTGACGGATCATCACTCGCTGTGCTGGCTGGCGAACCCTAAGAGACCCTTCCGGACGACTAGCACGGTGGAGCTTACGTTTGCAGGAGTATGACGTCACCATCGTGTATAAGTCAGGCCGTGCGCACGAAGATGCAGACACGTTGTCCCGCGCGCCAGTTGAACCTGCCGCTGAAAACCTTGAAGACGACTGCCCTTTCCTTGGAACCGTAAGCACAACAGACTTAGCTACACGGCAGCGAGCAGATGCTGAATTGCGACCTATAATCGAACATCTAGAGGGCCGCAACGTATCTCTGCCCCCGCGTATAGCTCGCGGATTGTCATCCTTCTGTTTGCGACAGGGCGTGCTGTACAAGAAGAACGCTGCTGCCAGCGAGAAAACTTATCTTTTGGTCGTCCCAGCAGAGCTTCGTGACGAAATTCTATTTGCCTGCCACGATGAACCTCCATCTGGCCATCTGGGCATCACTCGAACGCTTGCTAGGGTACGCAAGTCATACTACTGGCCGAAACTTGCCACTTGCGTTAAACAATACGTTCAAGCCTGCCGCGAATGCCAGCGCCGAAAGTCTCCATCTGTCAAGCCTGCGGGATTACTCAACCCTATCGAGCCACCCAGAACAGCCTTCGACCAGGTCGGCATGGACCTCCTGGGCCCGTTTCCCTTGTCATCTTCGGGAAACAAGTGGATAATCGTCGCTACAGATTATTTAACCCGCTACGCTGAAACGAAGGCTCTTCCCAAAGGTACAGCTTCTGAAGTTGCTCAGTTTTTCATTGAGAGCATTGTACTACGCCACGGCGCCCCATCCTGTGTCATCACAGACCGAGGAACGGCGTTTACGGCAAGGCTTCTTGAACATGTTTTTCAGCTAAGCTACACCACGCATCGCAAAACAACAGCCTATCACCCACAGACTAATGGATTGACCGAAAGGCTGAACAAAACGATGACTGACATGCTATCTATGTACATAGACGTACAGCACAAGACGTGGGATGAGGTACTGCCTTATGTAACATTCGCGTACAATATCGCTACGCAAGAGACCACACGCTTCACGCCGTTTCGTCTTCTATACGGTCGTGATGTCCAAACGATGTTGGATGCAATGCTCCCATGCGACATTGACAAAATCGACAATCTTGACGACGATGCCGAGCGCTTTGTGCAAAGAGCCGAGGAAGCACGTCAACTGGCCCGCGTGAACATCCAGAAACAACAGTGCATCGACACACAGCGCTACAACCTCCGCCACAGACAAGTCGACTACCAACCGGGTGACCAGGTGTTAGTTTGGACCCCCGTACGACGCAAAGGCCTTTCTGAAAAACTTCTCAGTCGGTATTTCGGCCCTTACAAAGTGCTACGACGAGTGAGCGACGTAAACTACGAAGTCCTTCCGACGGAAGCCAACCACCACGACGCCGACAGCCACGACCCGAGATTGTGCACGTGGTGCGGTTAAAACCGTACCACACACTGTGACATTCATGGTTTACGGGACATTAGGTCTTTGTTTGTTTACTGTAAGCGGTTCGTTTAGCATCGAGACGATGCTCCTTCGGGAGGAGGAGCAATGCCACGCGCTTAATCTGCCAGCGAGAAAGAGGCAGACGAAGACGCAGTAGTCCTCGCGCCAGTGCCTTTGTTTTTGGCTGTGCTGTGCCGACTCCTCTTGAGACTTGCAACGTCTGATAAACGTCGCCTTCGTTTTGAACGTGACAATATCGAGTTCAGAAGAGTGGCAGTTTTGTGGGTTAGTATACCAGGGCGTTTTGACTCTCTAGCGCAACTCATACTACAAAAAAGCAAAGGTAGAAGGCAGCACAAGACAACAGCCTGAGCGGTCACGCTGTCGTGTTGACCTTCCTTTTACCTTTGTTTCGTTTTACTCAGAGTTGCGCTAAAGACTCAAACCGTGAATATGCTGAGAATATCATGCAGAGATATTAGAACAAGTAACCCTTAGAAAGATAGACAATGACGCTTAGCTTGTAATTAGGCCTATGCAGTAGGGCTCGCGGCACAAACATCACAGGAAGGTACTTTACACGAACAGCATACGAGCACAGCTGGGACAGAATGCTAGAATCTCCATATTGTGAATATTCGATTTCATTGCACCTTACTTCTTTCCCGCGATGATTTCACGCTGAGCGCCTGAATATGTCCCTCCAGTCCTTGGATGATTCCTCTTAGAAGCTATTCTTATCCGGGTATTAAAACTCTCGAGCCTCCGGTGCAGTTGAAGAATCGAGATCTGCTCGAAATTTCGTGCCTCCTATTGTCGAGAATTCCGCGATGGCGGCACTAAATCCCCCGGTCAATGACAAAATAAATAAAAGAAAGTCGAATGTCAGGTATTCGGTGGCACGTCTTTCTGCTAGGAGAAAGAAAAAAAATACTCGAGAAAGCCTGCTTGGTGGTGTTCTCTGTTCGCGCGTTGAGAGCCGCTGGATCACCTCTATTCTCTGAGAGATGCATACAGATGGGAATATTCTCACGGCTTTCCTTATTCGCGCAGTCTTTTCTTCCGTTTCAGTTAACTTGGTATATGCTTGATAGGAAGGACTTTTCTGTATAGCGGCCGACGGGATGTAAGGAGCTATGATAGCGTTATAATTTTCTTTTCAGTTTGATTTTATTTATTGGTTACATATGCATCAGTTACAAAACACAGATGAGGGGCTCAGATTATAATTACTGAAAACGGGACCCCCTAAACGAAATTACAACAAAATCGAATTCTAAAATTCGCGAAAGGTTAGTATGGGGATAACAGGAAAAAAATGTAGAAATACGAAGTGAAGTAATATCAGTAGAATAAAATACAACGGAAAATGCGAAATATATAATACAAAGAATACAATGCAAAATCAAATGCAATGCTGTAAAAAGATTTTACGCCTACATTGTAAGAAAACATGAGCTGCGCGAATACCTTCTTGAAGGCGACACGTTCAAATATTTTATCGTTTTTTAAAAAATTACCACTCATCGGGAATTTTTTGAACGACAATGACTTTTTGCGCGCACGTACTTCCGCCCAAATCTTTATCGCGCGCAGCGGCGACTTTTCTGTCTGTCAGCGCCATATGATGGAACGAAGTTGGCAAATATTGTTTTGTGGGCATGTACTTTTTGGGCACTGACTTGTCCTCACCCTTTCTTCAAACTTAATTCAGTCATAGGGTGAACATACACGGAAATAACTACCGCTCGCGTAGTTTAGTTAAAGGTCTGGGCGCCTGTACTTATCGATATGACTGCGATTGACAAAAAGCAAAGTTTTTCCGCACCATCATTACTCGCAACTTCCACGGCGAGGGTCTCACGTTAGGCAGTATCGATGCAGTGTGGCAGCTAGAACTCAAGGGCAAAAACTCCAAGTTTGGAGGGAGCATTGAGCAATCGGACAAAACGAAAGATAGGAAGCAAAAGTATTAGGTCAAGTACGCACAACCCATTTACGCCGATTTTCCCGATAGGGCAAGACCTGCTGGTTTTTTTTTTTCCCTCGATATACAAGTTGTACTTCGTAAACGACTGTTCCGAGAGCGGCGTGAAGCAGGCTAGAAGTGCTATCCAAGTTTGCACGTGGGACGTCGGGGGTCTAAGCAAGCGACGGACCGTAAGGAATGCAGCAGAACTATGCTGCCTCTAGCGGTAGCGCAAAAGGGATGCGGAAGTGCCGGAAACTTGACACGTGGAAGCAATCCACACGTGTGGTGTCTGGCACTAAAAGCTCCAGCTAGTGCGTTCTCAAGCATTCCACGGTCGTCGCAATGCGGCGGATGCTGTCCGCATTTTTTTTTCGGCCCTTCTAGGAATAGTGCGTCTAACGCTGTATCAGCGCAATCCCGCCCACATTTATTTCCTCCCCCAAACAAATAAAGGACATGAGCTTCACCGCTCTGGCAAGGCATGAACTTTGCTAGCTAAGTGCCAAGCAGGTACCGCAGTGCAGAACACGTGCATAGCGCGTCGGGTGATACATTAGGTTCCTGTCCCCGTATGGAGTGCGTCTCCTAGACAAACAGGTCGAGCCCTTCTACGGAAGCCTTATTGGTGCTATAGGAAGGAAACAGCTATATGAATCAAATAAATGCCTGAGCCCTCATGCCGTGTGTGCGCTTATTTACTTTTTTAAAGACGATAGTCTTTCTTGAGATACTTGAACACAAATGTTGGTCTGTATTTTGTCTGTCTGTCTGTCTGTCTGTCTGTCTGTCTGTCTGTCTGTCTGTCTGTCTGTCTGTCTGTCTGTCTGTCTGTCTGTCTGTCTGTCTGTCTGTCTGTCTGTCTGTCACACGATTCAGGCACCCGGCCAAAGTTTAAGCACTTGCTGAACGCCCAGCCATCTTGAACTGGTAGCTGCGTTCATACTTGTGAACATTGTCGATAAAAAAGCAAATACTGCGCATATCTGAGGCGCAACATCAATACGTAAATATTAGGTGGTGTGTTCCTTTACTAGAAAATACATAGATACGTAATTCTAAAGACCCTAGTGTTTCTTAGGCTGCGCTGAGCTCCAGGACCAAATAAAGTTTATTTCACCTTCACGAAAAAGCCCTCTGCCGACTATATGGTGCTGCCACCTGGCAGTGGCCCTGGGTTCTGTACAAGCTCATGTTTCTCGACGCTACTGCCAGATGGCGTCCATATCTCACGCAGCGCCTCCTCTATTTTACCAATGTCAGCTATCGTCTTTCGACGACATTTGTAGCGAAGCACGCAGATACGCGGCCATTTTTTTTATTTACAGTGAAACTGTAATAGCTAGTAGATGGGCAAATGTGGTGGTCCGTGAGTGCGTAGAAACTACAATGAAGAAGCAGGGCTAGCATACGCTACCTCGAAAGGTACATGGGCTTGCACTAGTTTCTCTTCATGTTTTGTAAGCATATGCAGCTAAGAATGATAGCTGCCGCAGCGTGAATCGTTATACATAAAATCCGTTAGGTATTCGTAGTATCCTGTAAACTAGCGTCACCAAATGTAAAGTTTCAAGAACTCATCTCTTAAATGTGGTGACGGAGAAATCAAAAGGTGCAACACAAGATACTTCGGTAGATTCCAGCTCGTGATGAACACCGGTCGGGGATTTTTTTCATTATCTTAAAGTTAGCTCTTAAAAAAAGACGCTTATCACTGCGTCAAATGAAGGGTGTGACCGATTTTCTTGAGGTACGTGCCATATCACCGTCCCCCTGTGTTGGTACTTGGAAAACAAAAAAGAAAGGAAATGAGCAAAAAATTGAGAAGTGCAGACTTTGCATCGCTCATGCGTGAATGACCTTGAGACGCCTCGAAAAAACAATATGAATTTAAAGCAATGTCAAAGTCTGTTAGAGTGCAGAAGAATGGTCAAGAAAACAGGTACGTAACCTAACTTCTAACTCAAGCACGTTCAGCAGAAAGTCAACGAATGTTGCTCGAAGCTGTGGAATGACCGTGAAAGGGATGTTGACAAAGGTTGAAGGCTTTCGGACTCTGCAGTGTTCTGTTGTTTATTTTGTTTGCGTTAACGTATGTATGGTCGAGGAATTCGCGTCTCGCGTTCGTCAGCGTCGATGCGAGGGGCAGGCGCCTTCTTGTACTTGAACTAGAGAACAGCAGCACAGAAAGTAAGAAGACAGATAAACAAAGATACACACAACACAGTCGCGACGCTCTCTTCTACACATCTTTAATGCCCTCTCCCCCTTCCCCTACAGGCGCTGAGCCGTGCTCCCAACTCGGGCTGCAGAAATTGCGCCTTTTCCTTTCCTCACCCTCTCCTCTCTCTCTCTCTCTCCTCTCTCAGGCGTTGTAATAAGGTTTGCTTCACGGCCCCAAACTGAGTTTTCGGTTCTGAGACCGGCATAAGCGTGCGCAGGGTTCCCTTTCAAGGGGGGTGAAGGTTCGTTGCAGCGGCCCCCTCCCTTATTAAGTCAATGTATGGGGCCGATTTTGCGCCCCCCCTTCTTAGGTAACTTGGGGGAGCGGCCGCCCCCCTCTGCCCCCCTCGTGCGCACGCCTATGGAGACCGGACAAGTTAATCGCGAACACTTGGAAGGAGGACACTTTCAACGAACTAAGTGCATGCAGTCTCCCGTGAAAGCAATATAGACGAAGCTACCATGGTTACGCTTTCTGACGGAGAACGTTTGCAAGAAAAAAAAACAAGAGTTAATGAAGCGACAAGAAACTTCGTAAACTAGTGGTAACGCGAATGGAATGTCGACTGTTTTCAGAAAATGGCACAAAATATACTTGTTGAATTTATGTCAAAGTGAATACAAATTAGCTGCAGGCCCCTAGATACTGAGGCTTATTATGAAGAGCAAGAAATGTTTATTGTCAATAAGTTGTACCTTCTGAGGAAACATAAGCCAATATAACGGCTTATAGTTGGATAGTGCCTTCAGCATAATTGGGTGAAGGTATGTTTACTGTATTTATTTACTTTATATAAAACATACTGAGGTCAATAAGATCAAGCAGTTGGGGTGCTTACAAAAAATAAGAAAAAATTGGGGGGACCCTTAAGCTTCGCCTTTAAGAGTTGAACGCGATAGCGATATCCTGTCCCTAGTCCGTACTTCAATCCCTTAGTGCACACCATGTAATGCGTAGCATGCTTTAAACCACGAGCAATTATGCGGGGTAAATGCGGGAAATGTTTTCGAATTTGCTATGCACCCACTACGTGGTCTTAAGGGGAATACGCGCAGTAACGTGTGTGCCTTTTGTAATGGGTACATGGCTTTGAACCACAATGTAGTTATGATATTCACATCTTCTGACGCCCCGATGGCTATTCACGCTTGTACCACGCAATATTACTGCGATATTACATGTTGTATTGTGACGCCTGTATACAGGACGCGCGTGTTTGCAAAGCATGAAAGTTATTTTCACTGCAATTCCAAGCAGAGGAAGTTATTTTATATGTAATCACAAGCAGAAGCGTGGCTGCGTGGTAGAACACCTGCTTGCCACGCAGACGACCCGGGTTCGATCCCCATCCGGACCCGGAAATTTTATTCTTTATTTTATTTGCATCTTTCTCGATTTTTCGGTCACGGACAAGATGATGATTTTTCGCTCACAACCAACGACGCCGCCGCCGACACCGACGCCGGAATTTCTGCGAAACGAGCTCTTTAACGCTATCGCGTTAATATGCATGGCGAGGTACGTTAACACTCTGGTGGTACAAGCTTTAAAACACAAGTAATAGAACATGCATATGATCAATCCAACTGAGCATACAAATACACAACACCTACCGTGGAAATAAGAGATATAAATACGATCACTAACTTATAAAGGACAAACAACAATGCATAAAGGAGGAGACTAGACTACACGATAAAACACGTACATCATCCGACATGAAGAAATGCATGACTACTGTGTTAAACCTTCAATATTGCATTGATGAATGAATCAAAAGAATACATGAACTTTTTCGTGCACGCGAAATAAGCTTTTAAGATGTCATAATGATGACTGTGGCTTTTGAACACATCTATCTATCTATCTATCTATCTGTTCCCTCTCTCTTCTGCGTATATATATACATATATATATATATATATATATATATATATATATATATATATATATATATATATATATGTATGTATATATATATATATATATATATATATATAATAGGAAAAAATATATATACGCTTCTAAAAAACTGTTTATTGGTGACGTTTCGATCGGAGACCGATCTTCATCAAGACAAAATTTACCAGGCGCCGATGCGCTTTTATATCATCGCCGTGCCGAGAGAAAGAGAGAAAAAAAGAAAAAAAAAGTGAGAAGAAGCGTACATACTGATAAGTGGTCACACGACCACGTGCGCGTACTGCTACATGCGCATAGCACCTGTATTTGAAAAAAAAAAAGAAAAAAAAACGGTGCAAAAAGAGAGAGTGGTCACACGACCATGTGCGCGTATTTCTACATACTTAGACATAAACACGTGTTTTCTAAAAAAAGAAAAAACAGAAAACACGAAGTGGACATGTTAAGTACATTCCTGTGGTGCCCCCGGCACATACCAAGATATACGAAGAAGCATGTTTCGAGAAAAAAGTGAACAAACCAAAAATATGTAGATATACATCGATGGTCCAGGTGGGCACGTTAAGCACATTCCAGTGGTACATTGTGAAGGTTCACTACGCAGGCTCATCTCTTCCCGGAGCTTGAACACAACAACACAGTACATTCCTTTCGTCCATTGTCACGTCCCACCTATTCTCCCCCTGCCCTTCCTTAGCTGCTCCTGAAGCCTAGTGAGGGGATCTACGTTCCTACGATCTCCGGTCTGTGGCTCAAGAATAATTGAGAAGAAAATGGAGAGTGTTTTTCACATTTTTGACGTGGGGTTCGAATATGTCATTCACTCGGTTGTCTGAGGAGGGATTTCATCAATGATTTCATCATCCTCCTGCGTAGGTTATATTGCAGAATTCGGCTGCCTATTGA
>JALIZH010023401.1:0-30268 GCA_030522465.1 Rhipicephalus appendiculatus | reverse complement strand
GAGCAGTGAATAAAACTGTCTTGCGAGATCTCTTCAACCGTGCAATGCTGTAAAAAGGGGCACTCCCACAGCATGTGGTAAAAATCGCTGTACCCGCCTCAGTCGGGACACGAAGAAAAGACACAGACAAATAACGCACTGACGAGATAATGCTGATTGCTTGTAGATCTCATTTACTAATGTCTTCGGTCAACCTAACAATGAATGCAACACGCTCAATAAATTCCAATCTATGACAACCCAAGAATCAGGAGCGCAGCTCATTGCAACGGCCACGGAGCGCACTGAATTTGTCCCTGTTGCATTACCCCGTGGCTGATCTGCCGCGGATCTCAAACGTTTACGAGCGTCATTGCTTACTCTATCTGCAGTTACCCGCCACTCACGTAAAGAAACATGATGAGACCACGCAGCGTAAAACAACGTTAAATCGATGAAACCAAGAGAAGCACAAGCGCGAGTTCAACAACCGCATCAACCACCTCGCGTTCGAATGCAATTCCTGGCATGCACATCAACTGTGCAGCGCCTAGGAGGGATGACGCTGTTCCTGGTTCGATGAAGTTGAAGCGGCGCCTGGAGGACGCCACCTTGCACACTTGTGGATCCGCCAGCAGCAAGACTACGACACAGGCCGCTACAACGCTCACCGTAGAATAGTCGTTTTCCAAACCGGCGACAGAGTATGGGTGTGGATGGCCAATACGGGAACGAGGACTATCCGAAAAGCTGTTAAGGCGATACTTCGGACTATACCGAGTACTGCGACGACTGAGTGATGTTACGTAAGAAGTCGTTTCCGACAGTCCTTATTGTACGAGACGTCGCCAGCACCGTCCTGAACTCGCGCACGTAGTGCGCATGAAGCCATATGTGAGCGAGTGATTGTGCGAGACTTTTGTCAAAAAAAAGAACACCTGCATTACTCATTTAGCATCGGGCCGATGCTCTTTGAGAGAGAGGCAAATGACGCGTGTATACTGCATGTGGAGGAAAACGACGATGGGGGGGATTTAACGGACACCATGTAGTGGGCCTAGGGATATTCGAGGACGAAGAAGACGTTCTTCCTGTTCAGCCGATTTGAGCACGCTGTTGCACGGTCTCAAGGTGTTCCCGTCTTTTGTTCGCGTTGCACCGCGACAATATATTTACTAGCAATCCAAAACAACCAATATTTTCTGAAGAACAGCTGATTCGTTGAAGGAGACGGTAACAGCTCATTTTTTTTAAATTCGTGGTATATCATCTGTGCAAGAGGAGTGCAAAGTACACATGAACGTTAACAAGCGAGATGTGCAGGTGCATATACATTTTTATTTAGTGGAAGACCTGTAAATTTGTGGTGGTTGTGCTTGACATTGGGGCACGCCTTAGGCATTCGCTTTAACGCATTTGTGTGATGTTTAACAATAAATGTTAATTAGTAAGATTTTAGGTAGTCTCCGAGTGTGAAAGCAACGAAATAGTGAAGTTGAGTTATAGAACCACTGTGTTCCACGCTAAAGTGCGAGTTGCGAATAAGTGCCAATTGCAGATATAGATTATCGTTCAGCTGCTCAGAAAGCGCGGCAGTCCCCTGCGTTTGGCTCGCGACAGTACGCGCGCATTAAATGCACTTAATGTAGGCGCGTTACAATGTATATGTAACTCTGGTATCCGCATAGGCGTGCACACGGGGGAGGGTGATCCCCTCCCCCCCTCTTAATCACCTAGGGGGGAGGGGGCACGCAGGCTGCCCCGTACACTGACTTAAGAAGGACGGTGGGCGCTGGAACGAGCCTTCGCTGCCCCCCCTTCCCCCCTGAAAAGGAACCCTGCGAACACTTATGGGCATCTGTGTGTGTAAATTTATATATTATGGGAGCGGCAGCGGTGAGTGCGCCGGTGGTAGACGAGAACGATGGGACACAGGCAGGCTCTCGGTTCGCCCTCAGCGGCCGCTGGCAGTCAGTCGCCGCCGAGTCTTGATATGACAAAGATGTGTTGCTCAGCGTCTCGTTCTCCTCTATGAATGGTTCTGTGCGGCGGCAGGCCCAGACATTTTAAATGGAAACACAGGCGGTCTTCGAACAGCTCAGAATACGCCGCTGCCACGGGACGCGTGCAGTTTGCGAGAGAAAAATAACGAAAGTTGCCCGACAGCATCCGCCCACCCTACTGAAAAAAGATCCGCATGCCGTCATACGGCAAAAACATACGGATTCCACATATTTTCCGTATAAAGTATATGGATTTTGTACGGACGTATACGGATGCTTACGGAAATTGTAAGGAACATACGGAAGTAACATATGGTCCATAAGGAATTCCGTATGGGCGTACGGATGTAGCCTTAAGGAACATGCGGATGCCGTATCTGTTTTACGGATAGACTCATACGGCGATGCGCAATATACGGAGTGTCATACGGAACATGCGGAAACCGCATGGGATACGGAAAGAACAAACGGAATCCGTATGTGCTATGCGGAAAGATCCACGTGGCAATAAGTAGTATACGGAAAGCATGGTGGTTCTACCTGAACCCATGACCATAGGCGAGCGCACGGGGGGGGGGGGGGGGGGGGCTTTTCCCTCTTGTCACCTAAGAGGGAGGCGGCCTCCCTCCCTCTGTGCCCGTCAAACGCTCCCTCGGCGACCGTCGGCTTTCCCTCTCACCCACCATGGTATTACGCTACATTCTACCGCGGCGCGCCGCCACCTACGTTGGGCTTGTCTTTTGTGGCTTGAGGCCCTCGTGCCAGTGCATCGGACGCTGCCGCGTCTAAGCATTGCGCTTGCGACGTTTCCTTGCTGCTGGGATTCTTTACTGATATACCCGTAAGCGTTTGTAGCCATCGCGCATCGTTTCTGTGCTCACCTCATTGCCATCACTCGGACCTGCGCGTGCCTCTCCTACAAGTTTATGCGGATACCTGGAACGCCAGTGCTGAAGCGGCCGCCCTGCCCTTCGCAACCAGCTAGGCGTTGGATGTCCTGTGGTTGTGCGGCACTTGAATAGGCGCCCGTCGGCTAGCTGTTGCCTACATTGCAACCAAACGGTGACAGGTGTGTGTGTGTGTGTGTGTGTGTGTGTGTGTGTGTGTGTGTGTGTTTGTGTGTTTGTGTGTGTGTGTGTGTGTGCCGGCAGGAAAGGTTTATAATCTGCAGCAGGATCTCGTAACACCTTGGGAACCCGAAGGTGCATGACGCGACCTGCCACAACGCTAGTTACATCGGAGAACCACCTATTTTTGTGTCACCATGGACTCTGCTTGCTCCACCACGTTTCCCGCTTGCTTGGCATTACAGCTTCGAAGGTTTACCCGCCAGTGAGAATGCCATGCCTTCATTGCAGTTAAGGATGGCGGGTCAATGCGATTACCTCGCAACGGCAGGACCTGTGTGAGAGATTCTGCTGGTTCTACAGCCTCATAATATTGAGCATGGTCAGTGGTGGCAGACGCGAAGAAGTGCGTGTGTGGTGGTGTGTGCCAGGGTGTCGTCTTGTCTGACAGTGCGCATTGTTTGTGGTTATTCTGCGTGGTGCATGCGAGGGTGTTGTCATCCGACAGTGCACATTGTTTAGGCTTGTTCTGCGCGTACATGTGCAGAATAAATATTATTCAGTTTACCTTGATCTCTCGATGAAGCTGTCCTCCAACAAGTTCTGACCTAATTAATGGAAGACCTTGTCTGCATTGTATGGACTCGCTAAATCAAAATCACTATGGTATTATGACATCCATAATACCATATTTCCGTATAAATGGAAGCCGTATATACGGAGGATACGGATCCGTATAATCCATATATATGGATTATGTGGATCCGTATCATGCGGATCCGTACCATGCGGATCCGTACCATGCGGATCCGTATCATGCGGATCCGTACCATGCGGATCCGTAATACCATAATTCCGTATGTACGGATCCGTATCTTCCGTACATACGAATTTTTTCACTAGGTCATGGAATGCAAATACGATCGGCCATCTGAAGGTAACATTGTCACTCGGGTATCCACGAATTTCGGGTGAGTGATGAATTGTAGACAAGTGGAGAAGCACTCAAGAGGGCCCACGCTTACCATTTTTTAATCGACGCCACATGACGAACCAATAATTCGGAGCCGAAGGTGCTTACTTTGGTCGGTATGACGCCCCGGAATTTATGTGCTGGTCTAAAGCAAGGGCAAACACATGCCGTTGCTACGAGAACACAAATTTGAAGTGCCTTCGACGGGTTACCAGGCGCTTTGTAAATATATTGTTACAGTGGGTTCAATCCAGTAAAGCGACAGCAGCGACAACAACAACAGAAGAGTGAAGAGAAGAACGACATGCAGTACTGACACGCACTTGCCGTCCATCCTCTGTAAATAAACCTCTGTTGAAGCTCGTCTAGAAGTCCCGTAACAAAGTGGTGGAAGTGCGGGGTAACCTGAGCTCCTAACAACGGAATTTCCACCCCTTGGCCCTCGTCGCAGTCGTCGCCTTGCGGGACTACCACCACCCTCAACAGGAGAGATGCCTCGCGAAACCGAAGTTCTGAGGACGATGGCTTACTCGCATCTTTACAAGGAGCCACCCAGCTTTGGCGGGACTGGCGAGGAGGACGTGGACGAGTGGTTGAAACAGCACAAGCGGGTGAGCAAACTTAACGGCTGGGACTGCGCCGCTCAGCTGTCGCATGTCGTGCTCTCTCTCACCAACACTGCCCTCCTGTGGTATGACAACCACGAGGATACGCTCACCACGTGGGAGACGTTTGTTGGAAGAATTAAAGAAGTGCTTCGGGGACTGTACAACGAAAAAAAATGCGCCCACCTCCCCGAAGGAAATCGTGAGGAAATGCGAATGCATTTCGCGCGCGCTTCACTCCATTTATATATGGTGGTTGTGGTTCGAAGAAGGAAAAGGCGCCTGATTTCTGCAGCCCGGTCGTGAGCAAGGCGCAGCGCCTTTTTTTTTTTGCTTTTTTCTTGTTTTTTTTAGTTTTTTTATTTATTTTTTTAATTTTTTTTTCATATATAGCTCCGCCGAGCTCCGCCGCAGTCCGCTTTTAGTTAACGCGCACGCTGCGAATTTTTATTGTTCAACAACGCACAGGAGAAATCTCCCACCGGCACCACCTTCCTTGGAGGTCAAGATTCAGTGCCATATATACGGGGTGGCCAGTGAACGGTTGTAGCAGCGAGCAGTCGGTTTTTTCAACCAAGAAATTCGCAGCAGACGCTGCCTGTGTCGGCGTCGCGAGGCGAGAGAGGGAGAGGGGGAGCGTAGGAGAGGAGAGAGAGAGGGGGGGCGCGCATGCGCAGTGGGAGTGTGGACGCTGCGGGCAGAGATGTCGAGAAGAGAGGGGGGAGCGTAGGAGAGGAGAAGAGAAGTGGGACGCGCATGCGCAGTGGAAGTGTGGACGGCGCGGGCAGGGATGCCTAGAGAGGGGGGAGCGCAGCAGGGGAGAGAGGAGGGGAGGCGCATGCGCAGTGAGGGTGTGGTTGCCGCGGGGAGGGATGCCTAGAGGAGAGAGAGGGAAAGAGGAGGTTTTTTATTTTTATTTTTTTTAGAAAGGGTTTGCGCATGCGCAGTAAGGGTGGTCACGCCGCACACCACCACCACCGGATTAAGCTTCGCCATAACATGCTTCACATCTAACACCTGCCGGCGCGCACACCTCAACCTATCCTCCTCCTCTGCGGACAACGCCAACGCCGCACAACGCCAACGCCGGATGCCTGACATAGCCCGAGTATGAAATGCATTATCATTTAAAAGAAGCGAGCTGAACACACCCTGTCCCAGAGGGCTCAGCTCCCTGACGAGACTTGTACTACCTACATCGAGGAGATCCTAAAGCTCTGTAAACTTGTGAACCCCAGTATGTCCGAAGAAGGCAATGGTTGGCCATCTTCTTAGAGGCATAGCGGAAGATGTGTACCAGTTCTTGATCGCCAAAGAGAACCTGTCATTTGTGACCGATGTCATGAAGCACTGCCGTACCTTCGAAGCGCTCAAAATGCGTCGTATAGCGCCGAAATTTGGCCGCTTGACTACGACAGATAGTACGGGAAGAGCTGCTGCGGTGCCATGAAATAAGCCATTGTGGCAGTGACGACTATTCCCGAAGCAACCAGCCCGGACTACCCCCCGTCTCGTCACCACCATCTATTAACGCCGCGAGCATGGAGAACTGTCGAGCTGCTCTTCGATCCGAGCCGGCAAACCGACCTTCCTTCATCAACGAGCAGCAGCGACAGAACACCTATCCCTCGCCGCGGTTCCGTACTACCTATTCGACGACAGCGGGATACAGTACAGATATTCCATGCCAATGATCAGATATTCCATGCTACAATGATCAGGACAGATATTCCATGCCAACGAACGGAAATGAGGGGTTCGAGCAGCACCGCACATTCCGGCCTCCGCCTGTGTGCTACAGCTGCGGCGTTCCAGGCCACATCTCAAGATTTTGTGACCGTCGACGGGAATTCCGAGAAGCGCCTCGACCAGTTTTCTACCAGTGTAACGATCGACCATTTCCAACGTCGTGGCCAACACGCCCAAATGCCAGTCGTCGATTTTGCCAAGGCAACTTCCGGAACTCGTCACCAGCCTCCTACCGCAGCTCAACGCCACCGCCTGCTCCACGTGCTCCGCAGTCGCCATCACCGCGGCGTCGCCTCCCGTCACCACCACCGGAAAACTAGGCAGTGCGGCCGATGGGGGTGAGGTCGCTGGATACCGTGCGCAGCCAACCGATATACCTCCGTCAGCCTTCATGCTGAAAAACAAAGTTCACGTGTGTGTTGACAATGTTCCGACTATGGCGCTAGTAGATACTGGGGCAACAATTTCCGTGATGAGCCTTAGTTTTAAAACTCTACTGGGACGAAAAGTTATGTTTTCGTGGAACGAAATGTTGTCGTTTTGTCGTGTTAGTGATGACGCATTGCGCCCGGTCGGTGTTTTTACTGCAGATGTGTGTTTGTGCAGCAAGGTATTTACCACTGAATTTGCCGTAATACCTCAATCTACGCACGACGTTATTTTAGGCATAGATTTCTTGCGGGAGTGTGGCGCTACAGTTGACTGTCGCAGTGGGGAGCTTTCGGTGCACCACGAGCTTATGACCGAACTCGTGAGAAACTCGCCGCGCCAAGAAAGTGCCTTTTGTGTTGCCGAGGATGTAGTGATTCTAGCGCGGTGTATCGTGTGTGTTCCGGTAATTTGCTCTGGTACAGCAACTACTACATTTGACGCCGCCACAGAACCTCTCCACTCAGCTTGTGTAAAGAAGAACGTGTTGGTGCCACATTGCTTGGTGTCGGTAGTAGAAGGACGATCTGTATGATGGACGATGAATCACACGGCCCAGCCCATACTTCTACCTTCTGGCATGAAGCTCGCACTCTTCAGAGAAGAAACACCCGCTCTATTGGCTGTACTCGAGGCTGCTGCGGACGAATCCTTCCATTCGTGCCCTTCGGACTCGAAGCTACTACAGATGGTGAGCAAGTCCCTGAGCACGAATGAGCGCCACACGTTACTCGCCGTTTTATCCAAGCACTCGCAAGTGTTTGACTTCTCCCAAAACGATAAGACATCCTCAATTCCAGCGTCTCGAATACGCCATCGTATAAACACCGGATCAGCGCACCCTATAAGACAGGAACTGTACCGAGTGTCACCGACTGAACGTAAAGTAATTAGCGAGCAAGTTGAAGAAATGTTGCAAAAGGGAGTGATTCAGGAGTCTGCGAGTTCTTGGGCCGCACCTGTCATCCTCGTTAAAAAAAAGGACGGCAGTTGGCAATTTTGTGTCGATTACCGCCGGCTCAATAGCATTACGAAGAAAGATGTCTACCTGCTTCCGCGCATAGACGATGCATTGGATTGTCTTCATTCGGCTTCCTACTTTTCTTCCGTCGACCTGAGATCTGGCTATTGGCAAATCCCGATGCACACCGATGATAAAGAAAAAAACGGCGTTCGTAACACCCGATGGACTTTTTGAATTCAACGTTATGCCATTCGGCTTGTGCAACGCGCCCGCCACCTTCGAACGATTCATGGATACCATTCTGCGGGGTTTAAAAAATTGGGGGGACCCTTAAGCTTCGCCTTTAAGAGTTGAACGCGATAGCGATATCCCGTCCCTAGTGCGTACTTCAATCACTTAGTGCATACTATGTAATGGGTTGTATGCTTTAAACCAGGAGAAATTATGCGCGGCAAATGTGGGAAATGTTTTCGAACTTGCTATGCACCCACTACGTGGTGTTAAGGGAATACGCGCAGTAAGGTGTGTGCCGTTTGTAATGGGTGGCTGGCTTTAAACTATGGAATCGTTATGATAGTCACATATTCTGACGCCCGATGGCAATGTACGCTTGTACCACGCAATATTCCTGGGATATTACATGTTATATTGCGACGCCTATATAAAGGACGCTTGCGTTTGCGAAGCATGGAAGTTATTTTCACTGCATTTCCAAGCAGAGGAAGTTATTTTCACAGTATTTCCAAGCAGAGGCATGGCTGTGTGGTAGAACACCTGCTTGCCACGCAGACAACCCGGGTTCGATCCTCACTCGGACCCGAAAATTTTTATTATTTATTTTATTTGCATCTTTCTCGATTTTTCGGTCACGGACAAGATGATGATTTTTCGCTCACAACCAACGACGCCGACGCCGACACCGACGCCGATGCCGACGCCGGAATTTCTGCGAAACGAGCTCTTTAACGCTATCGCGTTAAAATGGGAGATATGTATGTGCTATCTCGATGATGTTATTATCTTTGGACGAACATTTCACGAGCACAACCAGCGTCTAGGCATTGTGCTAAGCTGCATACAAAAGGCTTGTCTTGTGCTCAACTCCAAGAAGTGCCATTTCGGTGAGCGCCAAGCCTTGGTGCTGGGACTTCTCGTGGACAAAGATGGCGTCAGGCCCGTCCCTGCAAAGACTGAGGTTGTTGAAGCATTTGAGCCACCCCAGTCGGTGAAAGAGCTCCGCGGCTTCTTGGGGCTGTGCTCCTACTTTAGGCGATTCATTCCTCGGTTTGCTGACGTCGCTTATCCCTTGACAAGCCTCCTGCTCAAGAACGCCCCTTTCGAGTGGACGCCTGAGTGTACAGCTTCCTTTCGGCAGCTCAAGTTCTTGCTTGACGTCACAGCCAATACTGCGACACTTCAATCCTACCGCGCCAACAGAGGTCCGCACAGATGCGAGCGGCGTCGGTCTTGGCGCCGTGCTGGTTCACCGCCTAGGTAACAGAGAACACATCATCGCCTGCGCAAGCCGGTCATTAAGTAAACCCGAGCGTAACTACACGGTAACTGAACAAGAATGCCTCACCGTTATTTTCGCTGTTCAGCGGTCTCGGTCATACCTATACGGGCGTCAGTTTACGATCGTCACCGACCATCACTCTCTGTGCTGGCTCTTCAATCTTCGGGATCCATCAGGATGCCTTGCACGATGGGCTCTGCGTCTGCAAGAGTACAACTTCACCGTCTAGTACAAGAGCGGGCGACGACATGCTGACGCTGATTGTCTTTCTAGGCTACCTCTCCGTACCACGGAATGCGACGCTGATAGCTTCGACCAGGATCTACAAAAAATCTGCGTACTTTTTTTTTCAAATTTTGACGGTTAATTATATTCATAGTTTTACAATTGTTTCTCCCTTGATAGTCCAGTGCTTGATTTTTGACACAACTTTTTGTTTTTTTTAGGCAAAATTGTTTTCATTCTAATTTCTAACGCATACGTTGTCTCGTTTACTGCTGATAAATTTCAACACTGGTTCCTCTAGTTACGAATATTTGCTGTAATGTATGATTACATGATGTCTTCAATGTAAATGCATTGTATTATTCCTAAATATTTTCTTCCATTTTGATTCTATTTCCTTGGTGTTATCTATGCCCTATTCATGCACACTGTTTTAATAGCCTGTCACTTTGTCTTTCTGATTGTCATTTTTGGTTTTTCATTGTGTTCAGCACAGTCTGCTGTAAATGCGCCAAAGTGTACATTTTTTTGGAGTGTACACTTTTTGGGGGGCCGGAGCTAGTCAAGCTGCTCGTCAGCTTTTTCTCCCTGCCTCCCTCATCATATGCTTGATGAAAAATAAAGGACCTATTATTATGATTATTATTAGGTAATCGCAACCGTACACCGAGATTTCCCAGACGTTGCGACCTTCGCGAAACGGCAGAGCGAGGATCCGGCTCTAGAACCTCTCTTCTTAGCTGCGAAAGACTCACCAGCCGGCCGTTTTTGTGTCCGGGATGGCCTGCTATATAAGAACTTTTCCGCTATGGGTGCACGCTATCTTCTGGTGGTGCCAGAAGCCCTCCGCTCTTCGATTTTACGTGTCGTGCACGATGATCCAGCTGCAGGTCATTTAGGATCTATGCGGACACTCCATCGTGCCAAAGAAACATTTTAGTGGCCACAAATGCGCAAGACAACGGATACATACGTAGCCAGTTGCGCTGAGTGTCAAAGTCACAAAAGACCTACCAATGCTCCCTGCGGTTGTTTAAAGCCTGTAGCATTTCCCAGCTCACCTTTCGAACAAGTAGGCACCGATGTGATAGGACCGTTTCCACGTTCATCCAAAGAAAACCGTTGGATCATAGTGTGCGCCGACTATCTGACTCGGTTCTGCGAGACGGCAGCACTACCCTCTGCAACTGCAGGCGAAGTGTCACAGTTCATGCTGCATTAGTACATAATACTTCGCCATGGTCCCCCCTCGTGTGATAATTAATGACCGTCGTCGTCAATTCACGGCTGATGTGGTCGAAGAACTTCTGCGTCTGTGTGCCTCCAATCTGCGACATTCAATGCCTTATCACCCTCAGACCAATGGTTTGACTGAGCGCACCAACAGAACACTTGTCAACATGATATCCATGTACGTTAGTGCGGACCACAAGAACTGGGACGAAGAGCTTCCGTTCGTCACGTACGCTTATAACACCGCGCAACATGAGACCACGAGATACACCCTGTTTTTCCTACTTTACGCTCGTCCAGCGAGATACACCTTGGATACGATCTTTCCTTTCTGCAGTCATAACGACGCTTGCATCGCGGAAACCCTTTGCCGAGTGGAGGAGGCTCGGCGACTCGCTCGGTTGCGAACATTTGGCTTCACAGAAACGGTCGAAATCACAATACGACAGCAGACACCGGCAAGTAACTTACGAGCCTGGCGACTTGGTTTGGTTATGGACCCCTGTGCGTATACGTGGACTTTGTGCCAGAAACTACTCGCTGACTATGTTGGACCGTTTGTTGTTACTGAGCGTCTTAGCTAGGTGAATTATCGAGTTGCACGCCTCACATTCAATGGGAGATGGTCATCCAAGACCGAAGTCACGCACGTAGCCCGCCTAAAGCCGTTCAGTCAGCGACTGCCCAGCTGACTTCTCGCCCGGAGGGCTTCATCTGCAAGGGGAGCAATGTTACAGTGGGTTCAATCCAGTAAAGCGACAGCAGCGACAACAGAAGATTGAAGAGAAGAACGACGTGCAGTACTGGTACGCACTTGCCGTCCATCCTCTGTAAATAAACCTCTGTTCAACCTCATCTAGAAGTCCCGTAACAATATAACCCCGTGAAAAAACATGCAAGCAATTAGTGGCGTTGTAGTGTAATTGGGACTACCACCACCCTGGTGTTTGCTTTCGGTGCGCGTGGGCGCGAGTTCGATTCCTGTGTCGTGTGTACTTTGCAAATGTCATGTTTGTGCGTATATACCTCGTTGTCCATTTTCTAATATTACCCAGTAATAAAAAAAGTCACAGTTTCACCGCAAGGGTTAAGCAATGAATGCGATAGCAAAAAATTGTAATGTTACACAAAGTGAGGCTGGCCGCTAACTCTTCTGGATCCGATCTCACGCAACTCTTGAAAACGCTGGTTTAAGAGAATACGGCCGCTCCAGGGACACGCTGCACACCACATTATCTTCGCGTTGAGAGCGCAGCACGTAGAAGGGTACACCGGCCGCCCACTGTCGGCTGCCGAGATGGAGAGATAACGCGCGCGCCTGCGACGACCGCGGTCGTAAAATCGAAGGTCGCTCGAGGGACACCCCCCCCCCCCCCCTCGCGTTTTTTCACGATCGCGAACGACGGGCGAGGCCGGTTGAACAGTTGGGGGGATCTTATCGCATGCGCCTCGGAGCGACGGAGATGGGCCGGTTCATTTGATCGCTGCTTCAGCCGCGTTCACCGCTCCCGCTCGCCCGTTATTACCCGGTGGTAGAACGTACGATGCGCAGGGGGTTCTTATCAATTTGCACTTCATACGCGACATGACAGCGACGACGACGGCAACGGCGACGGCAAAAACCCGTCGAGACTGTCCATATAATTGCTGTCGCAATAATAGCAGCAAGAAATGTCTATGAAACGGTAGTATGTATAATGCCTGAATTTTTTTTTCGCAAGCCGGCATGCGCGCTAACGCAAGCACCTACGGCGCCATCTAGATATATAAACACCAAATGTACTATAGAGCCGTAGAAAGCTAAGTGTGGCACTAAATCGAGCTGCTACAGAAAGTCACCGCTGCTGCGTCTCCGTGCAGCGTTTGCTTCAACGTTGCGTCTGACGGGCCGAAAACATCGCTTTCTTTCGACATATGGCGCAGTCGAGAACTGTTCAAGACTGTTGTGTTATGTGACCCCTGGTGTCGGGTAAACACACCAGCGGGGTAAAGCTTCTCATACATGCCCATAGGTGGAGCTGGGCTTCCGCCGTGACTGTGCTCCGCAACCAACCCGGCACTAATTTTGCCGGTCATGTGACCTGTACCTCGCTGGCCAATGGCCTTCCTTCCCTCCTCTTTAAAACCACGTGCAATAAACGCGGGAGACACACACTCCCGTCAGTCTCGCCTCAAGTCGTCTCTGCGGCGTACCCCACACGTCCTGCCCTCCGTAGGCTCGCCAGTGGGTCGAGTTGGCTCCTGCCCCACGCAACAAAGACCCCTAATACCTGTCTCGGCGTGACTTGTTGCCGTATTTGCCTTATCTTGGGAACAGGGAAATGAACACAGCGTCGCCATCTCTGCGCGGCTACAGAAAACACGAGCGAACCTTGTAAAAAAAAAAAACCTTGTTAAGCCTTCTGCACCATAAATCCACTGTGTATCTCAAAAACGGAGCTATTTTATTGGCACTACACGGCTAGCGAAGCCTCATTACTCAAGTCTAAATCAAATACGAGCATTATTTGGAAATGAATGAGTTTAGTAATGCAGGCCGACGGCTGCAAAGATTCAAAATAGACGGCTCTCACATCAACAGGCACCGCTATCTTGCCGTACACCCCTCTAAAACCTGCTTTTGAAGGGGTTTTATGTAGTACCTTTAGGATGCACGCTGCGACACGAGCCCAAAACTCCCTAAAAGGATCAAACCCGTTTGCAGTGTAGTTTAACTCGAACCTGTCTGAGCTGAGAATCAGCGTAGGAACAACCTAGGACCACCTAACTAAAGCCTAGCAACAACCTAGAAGCAACCTAGAAGCATCACCTAGCTAAGGCCTAGAAATAACATAGAAGTAACAGATTAGTCTTCAGAATCGCCCAGTTTCTCTCTTTCAAGGCTTGCGTGGCTTAGCGGAAGCTTCGCCATTTTTTTTTTAGTTTTCGATCATGCAGCTCTAATGATAGATTCGTCGCAAATAGCTCCTCAGCGGGATCTTCAATACATCTACGCGCATATATAGCTTCAGCATTTCAGTTCGCGCAAGTCCACGCGTCGCTCTGTAACCCAGTAAGTTATTGATATTCAAAAGACAATGGTTGTCGCCAAGAGCAGGCGATTTTCCCAGCAAGTGTGTCTGCGGAAAAAGTTCTTTCTATTGTTAGCGAGGTCTGAGGAACGCCGTAGGATGTAGGCAGCGTTATGAACGATTAAATTAACAACCACAGATTCGTAGAACAAGCCCTAAATGAAGAAAATTCGCGCCTGTTCGCGGATCGAAGCCTGGACCAATAACATTTCCGGGCAGCCGCTCAACCTTTCTCGTTTTTCAGAAATTAGACACATTTTTGCTGCATTGTGCTAGAAGCAGATTGTATGAATCTTTCTTTTGATATGTTCTCTGTAGAGTATTGATGTCGACACTTCTGTGACGTGCCAAGGATTCGGCAGTCGAGTCATAATTAACTATATAAAGTGCTGGAAATACATTACAGTTGATGAAAAGAACACTATGAGAGTAACAGTGCGATACATCTGTGTCACAGTGTCGCATAAAGAAAGTAGCGTGACCGCGTTTTGTACTTAGGAAACTGTCGATCTGGATAAGCTTCACGTTGGGTGCGCGGAAAGATTACCAATAGTGAACTGAACCACCATGCAAACTGGTGCACTCGTAGCCATAGTCGTCCTTATTTGTACTGATATTATGATTCACACGGCTGGTATGGATGTCAAGCAGGTCAGTTAATATTTCAGGCAATTTCAATGCCTTCTAAATTTTTGATGCACGAAATGTCATAATTGATATCATAAGCATGCTCTTCAGTGTTCACACTTCTTTCCGTTTTACGAATCAATGTCGGCTTTGATAGGTAGACATTCATAAACCTTTATAGGACATAATTGGCATGAATCATTGAAATCATTAAAACGCTTACATGGCAGACGTGCCACACGGATGCTAATGCTTTGTGTAGTTGATGTTTCACTCTCTCCGCTATTTACCATTATACGTATCAGGAGTGAGCACAGTTACGAACGTTTTAGAAAAATTAGTGGACCTAAAATGTACCTGATTACCTTGACTAGTGACTACCGCATGAATGATATCGGGTATTTACTAAGTGCAATTAATGCATTGTACGTAACATTAGCTAGTCCTTGGGATTTGTTTAATAAAGTCACAGTTTCACCGCAAGGGCGAAGCAATGAATCCAATAGGAACCAAGTGCATTGTTATACGAAGTGAGGCTGGCAGCTAACTCTTCTGGATCCGATCTCTTGCAACCCTACAAAACGCTGGTGAATCAGAATACGGCCGCTCAAGGCACATTTTTGACAGCGTCTCTTCGCGTTGAGAGCGCAGCACGTAGAAAGGTATACGAGCCGCCCGCTGACGACCGCGCACGTAAAAGCAAAGGTCGAAGTTGCTGATGGAGGGACCCCCCCCCCTCACGTCTTTTCATGCTTGTTAAAGACGGGCGGGTATTGCTTCTCTGCTTGATCATTCGAGGGCCTGTCTCACAGGCGGGGGTATCTTATCGCATGCGCCTCGGAGCGACAGAGATGGGCCGGCTCGTTTGATCTCCTCTTCAGCCGTGTTCGTCGCCCCCCACTCGAGCGGTATTACACGCGTGTAGAACGTACGATGCGCTGGTGGATCTTATCAATTTGGACTTTATACGGGACATGACGGTGATGGCGACAGCAAAAACCAGTCGCGATTGTGGATATAATTGCTGTTGCAATAATAACAACAAAAAGATGACCTGGTATACCTACTTCAAATGATCCACCCTGTGGGACCGTGCTTATCGTCGCTGTCATGTGCCTTTACAGCGAAAGCTGTTATATCACAACAAGGGTACCGTAGTTGTCCGCCACCGCCATCGCCGCCGGTGTCCGTAACCGCTATCGCGCCAAATAAGAAAAAAAAACTCAGAAAAAATATCCAGGATGGAACGAGTTTCCAATTAACTATCCCGGAACACTCAGTACGGATTAACGCACATAGGCCAGAGCAACCGGAAATCGGCTGACAAGAACATGACTAAAAATAGGCACTATTACCGTGTCCGTCACATTTCTATGAAGGCGAAATGGAAGCAGGCCATGTACTGTGAGATGTCAGTGCAGGTTAAAGAACACTAGATGGTCGAAATTTTCGGAGCCCGCGGCTACACGGTGTCCCTCGTTGTGATATTGTGGGGTTGGCACGTAAAACCCCAGATATTATTATTATTATTATTATTATTATTATTATTATTATTATTATTATTATTATTATTATTATTAGTATTCAACGCGCACTCCATATGACTCAAATCTCGTGTGATCAGATAGGGCTTGAAATATGTAAGCAAGAAACTGCGTAACTAAACCGGCAGCCGCTTAACCCATGGAAAGTATCCAGGACATAATTTGTAGTTGTTAACCGTAGCGTGGTTAACAGAGTCAACGAATTCACCGTACCGATCTATAGCGCCTGAACGCGGGATCCAAAGATGGAATCACTCAAGCTCAAAGCGCAAAGCCGAAAAATCGCAATTAACACCGCTTATCAACGACATAGTAGCAACGCTCGCTCAATACATTGTTAGGGAAGAGCAGCTCCGCATCCTCAGCGAACGCCCCAATCACCTTCATACCCACTTGAGAGCCCTTGACTCCGACATCGTATCCCAGCTTGAACCACGCAAGCTGAGGCAGAGTTGAAATGAAAAGTTGTTTTTTTTTCAGCTCCCAATAGGCTGGCTCATTTGTGCCCGCGTATCAAACGCCACAAGCCGATGGATTGCCAGAAGCAGCACGCCACACTTTATAGGCGCTGTGCACAAGGGGTGGTCTGTGAGATAACCCTACGCTGCGGGGTGTCCTACACATCGGACAAACGGGAGGTTGCATTAACGATTGAGTGTGGGAACATGCTAATAGCTTAAGTAAGAGAGGTTACGCGCATCTTCCAAGCGCATTGTAACTCGAGCGGTTGTGTACCATGTCTTGCGCAAGTGCTAAGTCCCGGCAAAAACAGCGAAGAAACTGCCGATGAAGCCTTCTACATCAAAAATAAATGCTCTTATTGTCTCAGTGACAAATTTATAACCTTGTATTCATTAGAAATTCGCTTTCCAACAACATGTTATCTTGACGATGTCGCTCCACGTCATACTTTGGCTGTACACGATATGTGCGGAAAAAGTATTTTTCTTGTAGGTTTTTCGGAGTGTCATTAAAGAGTTGGTAGCCGGCATTCTAGTTTCTTCTTCTTTATCACCTTTTTTTCACGGAATGTAATTTGCGCCAAAGTTAAGTATACCTAAGCCATGTAAGCAGCAACTCGCCCAAAAAGAATTGCTTTTGGCATTTGTACAGTTCACCCAATATCTGTTTAAGTGCGTAGCAAAATAATGGGCCGGTTTGTCATCCAACCATAAAACTTATGAGCTGTCATCACGCTCAAGATGAAGCTCTAAAACAGGCCCAGAACAAAGCCTGGGATGCTCAAAACCGGGTTAAAGCAAACGAACGATGTCTAGAACAACGTAATTAACCAAAATTATTATTTATATATCAGTTAAATATTTTATTTCTACATACTGCAGCCCATTTGGGCTATGGCACGAGTGGCGATAAAACCACATGTCAATTGCAGACAAAAAAAATTGGTCATTGTTTATGCGCGAAAAAACCCCACCAAGTGTTCCAACGCTTAATTGTTGAAGGAACATAGCTCTGTTAGTAGAAATCAGTCATACATTTACGGGGCGAAGGGTTGAGATTATGCGGGCGCTGAGTACAGGAACGTTGAGGAAATTTAAAGCACTGAATTAAGTGGGTACAGCGTGGAGAGTTAATTAGGACGTGCAGGAACTTTAAGCTATCGTTGTGGCGACTAAAATGTAAGAAGACTAAGAATAACAAAGAAGTAATCGCAATTATAAACTCAGTATCGATAAAACGCTTGGGAAGCATGAGCCTGGCTACGCCACGCGGCCGCGCAAGACATGACGCCACCACATCGCCTCGCCAAAAGCATGATTGCTCTTTCCACCGGCGTTCTGCGTAGCATTCGTTGCTACATCGTTATGGGAGGAACAACCTGACGGAACTGTCTGCAAACGACACGTATTTCAACTGCCGTAACAAGTAGGCAGTCAGTAAAATGCAGAAAAAGTAGCGCGCATGTCGCATACCGAGTTCTCGAATCTGACTCATCAGATTCTAATCATGCCGGGGAATCCCTACATGCTTACCTCAAACATTGGCGACATTGACAGTTAGTATACGAAGCAGTGGGAAATGTACCAACGGAAATCGCTGGGCGCCCCTGTAACACAGTTCCTCAAGTTACATAATACTGTAGCTGCATATACCGCAGCATTTAGAACTACAATCGCTAGATAACGCCGACATTTTTTTTTTTTCAGATTAGTCAACTGGAGGTTTATTCTATGGGATAAGCAATGTTGAGTGTGTACTTCCTTAATCATAGAACTGTGCAGTCTGGCTTCACTAGCCGAAGGTGACATTATTTTGAGAGCCATGAAAACTGTTTTGCTGTAAAAATGCATCAATGAAAAATATCACGATCAGGTCAAGTTCAAATACTCATGCCATTTAGTGGCAGTTACAGTTGATTAGCGGCTACGGCAGTGTGTGTTTAGTATTGGGAAGCTAGGTTGGCGGTGATAGATAGATGTAGGCAGATCGATAAACGCCCATTCGTTCTTGGACATTCGTAAGAACGGAAACAAGTTTTAATAGCGCATTCGTTTTGCTTTGAATTACACTATCGTGCCACTTGTAAGCGAAAAGACATCCTACTAGCCTCAAGTGTCCTCTAGCTAAAGGAAGCTATACATATACATACATACATACATATATATATATATATATATATATATATATATATATATATATATATATATATATATATATATATATATATATATATATATATATATGTGTGTGTGTGTGTGTGTGTCTTTAAATATTGCTTTATATTATTGCAGTTCTTCAACCAGTTTGAGCCAATATGGACGTCCAAAACAACACGCAGAGCACACATCAAATGCGAGGTAGACCAAGTTGAGTCTGTTAGACCATTGTCCATTACAATTAAAAGATGTGTGTTCGTCAGAGGAAGTAGGTAAGTTTTTGGGTTCCCGCTACTTGCCTTCTGCTGAACTCGTGTGTTTCTTGTTCGCAGATGTGAGTTGGGAATACTTGGAGTACTTGATACACAGCGCAGAGAGCGGATGACTCTATTACACAGAGGTAGGGATAAACTATGTGCTCGTTCAAAGCAATCAGGATCGTAATTGTACGAGCACGGTGTTACTGATACTGTAATCGTATTCACTAAGGGTTATTAAACCACATGCGACAATTTACATTTAAGCATCGACGATTTATACCATCACTGTTTGTTCTGAAATGGACGTTTAGAATAGTTCGGCTAACTTTTCATTCGCAGATTCCGCCACATGGCCAATTACATCTTTCCAGATCATAATTCATACATATTTTTCTACCTGTGGCATGGTCCTTAAAGCAGTGTGCATGCAGTCTGAGGTGTTTGATTTCTTGCCAACTTGAAAACGTCCAACAAGCACGCATCCGTAACCCAGAAATGACAGCCTTATGCAATCGTAAATCCAGAGGTCAATCAACGTGCTAGTTTCTTTACTATGCCCCAGGACCTCATTTGAGAGCCGGTTCTTCCCGTAGATGCGTTGTGAACTCCCGGAAACCCGTAAGCAGAAATTCACGAAAACCTTTGAATTCATCGCACCAGCTAACATATTACTTTTTTGTACTTGGCGCATAATACTACTGGTACCCACCAAAGCAATCTTCAGCGATGCTGATCCGTACATTGAGGGCTGGAATGCCACACTGTCATGCTCACTAGTGGTCACACTTAAAACCAAAAAAAATACTTAAGAAACATTTGCCGGCAGATCATTTTGGCTTAGAATGGGTATTGCACTCATGCGTTCTCGACAGTAAAGAACTTGAGTTATTGAGAGGTGTTCAAGTAAACTAGTATATGAAACAGGCTAGGGAACTGCAAATGTGAAAGGAAAGGACACCCCTGGTAAACATAAACATGTTCATCATGCATGTCCGACACGGTATTTGCTGCGAGCTTCGTGACGTTGGAGGTAGTTTGCTGAAAAGTGTCCTAAATAAATCACTAAAGAATTATCCGCATTTTTTCATGAGCTCTGGGAGTCTATGTGAAGCGGCATATGGCGGGAATCGAGCTGTACATGCCCTATAGATTGGTTCAGAGCCAAGCGTTACGAGGTGAAGGAACGTGTCCATGTATACTGTGTAGTAGGTGGGTGTTGCGTACTCACGAGAGACGTCGGCGTTCCTGTTATGGTTAACGACAATACTGTGACGAAACCTGGGTACTCAGGTACCCACGTTATTAGGGGGAAAAGCTCGCTTTGCTGCGCTGTCGTCAATATCATGAGCGGTGTCCTTTGGCGAAGTCCGGTGGAGCTAACCAGAGCCACAGAACACAAATGCAAGAATCATAGAAATGAATGTGTAATATAGACTACGAATACATCAGAGCGCTTACAAAGAATACGCGATTTTCGCTTCTAGTTGTCATCAGCCGGCAGCCAAATAAGATTACGCAAGGACGAAGCAACACTAACAATTAGGCAACTTTAGCTGACGTCAGGCGAACACGTAGAAGCATTAGCTTGTACTAGAGAATATGAGGTGCTACTTGCGAAAATATCATGCAGTAGTCGACGGTTAGCCCACATTAGCGAATAGTTAGGCGCTACGAGCCAGTATTTTTAAGCAACAGCCATAATCAGGCTGCACTCGATGACAGGCAACACACTTAACCTCTGTTACCGACCGCTAGTCAATATTATATGAGAGTTAAAGCATGTTGTCCAGTGCAAGCCAATAATGTGTTGGACGTGCATTCCCAATCGTGTGCAGTGTATGTTGACGAAACGACCGTGGCTACTTCACGTTGTAGGCATTTTACTTTTTCATTATCCATCTTGTGATACAACTGACGCATTTCTCCTCTCATGCAAGCCTTGAATATTTTGCAATGCTTTTAACACAGACACGTCTCTCTGCTCAAATTTTAGTGATAGGTGTGTGAATCATATCTAAGGAGCCGTTCTTATTATATTTCTTGAAATATTAGGTGCAAAGGCGCTATCTCTGCGTGTAGGCTAAACCCACCTTAATTTTTTTTTCCAGAAAATAAAACGTATTCATCAATGGCCAATGCTTTCAGCACTCAGCTTGTCTTCTGAGCAATAACGGCTCAACACTCGAGCCTCATAATGTAAAACGGCCTACAAACTTCGTAACCTATAGTTCGCTTTTCTGAACGGCAATCTGCCCACTGGAACGCAACTGCACGCCTTCCGGTTTGAGCTTATTAACCATAGGTTTGAGCATTGGTGTTGCAGTGATATACTTTGTTATGTCATTCCTGCGTTGTATAGACCTCTAAGAGAAGTGCTGCAAATGTTAATCGTTTCCTTTGTTTCGTTTTTCAGCAACCTTCAGGACAGTTGAAAATTTACTCTTCATGGCAGTTGACCATTCCTGCGCCGTTATTAAGGTCGAGTCACTAACAGATTGTACGTGTTTCCAATTCAATCTTACGTTTCAAAAACAAATTTCATTATTTACCGTAGTCGATTACGGCTTCAGAGCAAATACAAACTCCACCTACAGCCATCACAGTCCCACCCAAAAAATTTGCATACGTGTTCCATCCAACGTATCTCTGTCGCCGATTTTGAAAACATGAACGCCTTAGCGAATGTCTTCAGAGATTCTGACATCAATTATAAGTAAAAAAAACTTCCCCATCTCCCACTAAAGGGAACCATGTGTGGATGCGAAGCAGCCGGGAGATAATCAGCTTGAGCGGGAGGAACGTCGCCGCTCTCATTTCACGGCAGCGGTCCGGGCACTCATCGCGGCGCTGCACAGGAGAGAGAATGAGGCGCGCGCACTCCGTCATTTTCATACCGCGGAACTACCGTGGCGCCCCCCAGCGGAGTATGCAGCTGTCACACCACCTGTCGTGGTGTGACAGATTCCTAGAGAAGAGAACGGGGGGGGACCGTAGGAGAGGAGGAGGAGACGCGCATGCGCTGTGGGGATGTGGGACGCGGGAGCCGCTCCGTCGAGTAGAGGATTCCTAGAGGAGAGAAAGGGGGTGAGCGTAGGAGAGGAGAGAGAACGGACATGCGCTGTGGTAATGTGGGACGCGGGAGCCGCACTGTAGAGTAGAGGATTCCTAGAGGAGAGAGGACGCGCATGCGCTGTGGGACACGGGCGCCGCTCCCTAGAGTAGATGATTCCTAGAGTAGAGAAAGGGGGTAAGCGTAGGAGAGGATAGGGGAGGGGACGCGCATGCGCTGTGGGGGGTGTGGGACGCGGGGGGCCGCTCCGTAGAGTAGATGATTCCTAGAGGGGAGAAAGGGGTGAGCGTAGAGAAAGAGGGGGGAGGGGGAGGGGACGCGCATGCGCTGTGGTGGTGTGGGACGCGGAAAGGAGGGACGGACTAAGCCTCCTCCAAACACATGCAAGCAAGATCAAGGAATGGGGTCAACCTGGGCGACAGACACCACCTGCCTAGGCATTGCTAAGCAGCCTCTCTGTGCTCTCGGCCATGACTCTGGTGACTGTAGTAGTGGTTGACGGCCTTCATATTACTACAGTGTTCTGGTTCGCATAATGGGTGCTTCCCTACTTCATGAAAGTGGCCGGACGCGGTACGGGGGACGCGAGACGCGGGAGGGACGGACAGAGCCCCGAGCATAAGATGCTTCGCATCTAAAAGCCGTGTTTAGATAGGATCAACGAATTCTTATGTTTGGATAGGTGTGGCTCGGACATTAGCACAGAACAAGTAAGTACGGTTGGAAAGGACACAACCTTGCACGACTCTCTTACCTACGTGGTTGACAAGCGTCCAGCGGCTTTACGGGCCGAGCTTGTACCTACAATAGGGTTGCAACCGAATGTTACACAAATATGCGCTCGAGAACTTCTGTGTTTCGTTCGAACCACAGAAGTTCGCGAGCGCATAGTATGTCATCGGAGTAAATAAGCTGTCGTGCAGAATCACAGAAGTACAGGTCGGTGTTTGTATCATAGCCTGGTGAGTTACAGTTTTTAGGTTCACTGCGGTGGCACGCCTCACAGCTTTATCAAATTAAAAAAAACATTCATAAGGAAATATCGCACGATGAGCATCATGTCTTATGAAAAATACTGGTTCAATACTTATGTTCTCTAGTGTTTCAGTGCTCACGACTGTGAACGATTGAATTCCGTCAATCTTATTACCAGCCTTTTCTCTTTGGTAAATGGCTGCATTGTTCTTTTTCCTTGCGACAGTGGAAAGCAGCCGTAGCTTTTGCTTTGTTCTGATTTCTTTTATGCTCCGGTGTATGTTCAAAGAAACGTAAAAAGAGCGCAAATCAGGAGATAAACCTCTTTTACAGCTAAGTTTGATCCGGGCCCTATCATTTACGCGCATTAGTGACAAAAAATCAAAGGTGGTCTAAACTGTTTCTGACATATCCACTCAAAAGTAGTCCATGGGTGTGGCACGAATATCTAAAGGGTGCTCGGGCTTCCAAGAGTCGCGAAGACAAAATGCCACTTCGCAAAAATACACCATTTTAAACCTTCAGTGATGGACACTTGCAGAAATTACCTGAGTACAGGACTTACTGCAGTAATGCACAGCAGAAGAACAAGAAATCCGCTGTAACAACGACAATGATAGTTTTAGCGTCATGAAACTCGCCACACTTATGAGCGTTGTCAGCGAAAGAAGCAGTCATATTAAGGCGAAAGCCTTTAATGTCTCATGCTCACGTCCGTCCGGTGCCCGTCCGTCCACACCCCCCACTGCGCATGCGCCAACCCATTAAAAAAATAAAAATAAAAAACCTCCTCTCCACCTCTCTCTCCTCTAGGCATCCCTCCCCGCGGAGGCCACACCCTCACTGCGCATGCGCGTCCCCTTCCTCTCTCCCCTCCTACGCTCCCCCCTTTCTCCTCTCCTACGCTCCCCCCTCTCTAGGCATCCCTGCCCGCGGCGTCCCCACCGCCACTGCACATGCGCGTCATCCCCTCTCCTACGCTCCCCCTCTCTCGCCTCGCGACGCCGACGAACGCAGCGTCTGCTAGCGAGTTTCTTGGTTGAAAAAACCCACTGCTCGCGCTGCACAACCGTTCACTGGCCACCCCGTATATATGGCACTGGATCTTGACCTGCAAGGTGGTGCTGGTGGGAAATTTCTCCTGTGCGTTGTGGAACGATAAATATTCGCAGCGTGCGCGTTAACTAAAAGCGGACTGCGGGTCTCTGTGTCCAGTCCGAGTCTTCTGCCTCTCACTGCCCATTAGCAGCGATTGGGATGTTCCAGTAGGAAACACCGGTCCATCACTGCGTGCTTAGCGCCTCCCCAGGTTTCTCTCCTGTGCAACGCTGCGATGAGCGCCAGCGTCAACGCCGCCGCCAGTGTAAGTGTTAGCGACCGCTGTTTCGCATCTACATACCGTTCCCTTTAGCGGGAGATGGTGTAATTTTTGTTCTTGCCAACATAGAAGCAGGCTCTACGTGAATAATTTTGTTTACTATTCACTTTGTCGCAACACCTATTTCTAAAACACCATATGACTCCCAATAAGCGGTTGCGTTTCAGTGTAATCCCAAGCTAGGATATCTATCTAGGAAATTACGCCGCAATGCACACACTGCTGTGGTGCCTTATAGGTTACCGAACACTTGCGTGCAAACCGTACACCAATAAATCAGTCACTGATAGCGTTTACACGAAGATCAGATTTTGCTGTATAATGAAGTTCATCAGAAATGGTTCACGCTACGCAGATTGTGACTAACCGAGGCGCATCATATCACTTTACGCTATCGTCAATGTCGCTGACATTTTTTTCGATTCTATTATTTTCAAATTGGGAGTGTCCAGGAGACATGTTTCTGTACGTAAACCCCTTATTAATAAGCGGTTTACGTACTGAAGGTGAGCTTGTTAGAAGTAGTTAGCATATAAACTTGCTCGTGCTTATCAGTTTACTGGCCAATAACTACCTACATGAATAATGGGAGACAGCTTTCCTTGGCAAAAGAGCGAAAGCTCCGGAGGGCGGAGCCAACTTCTCTGTGTTAGTGCGCTAAAGTAGTTCCCGATAAACTGGTATCGGTTTGAGTTTAGGCGTGACAGATACGCAGTTGCTACCGTTCATTTCTTCGCATGTGATCCGTTATTGAGTGCGTGGAACCACAATACCGAGCATGCAGGCATAATGGCGACTCTTCCCTACGCTTCATATGCTTCTTAGAAGGGTAATACTCAGAACCTCCGCATTGAGCCGAGCAACACTACGGTCGCTTACGCCAGGGAGCTGGCTAACTGAACGAAGTACGGAAACGACAAAGAGTCCTGGTTGCGTCAGTCACACTTGGGCGTACACGTTGCCGATCAATTGCTTCGTTCGTTTTGAAAGCTTTTAGATGCGAAGCAGCTTATGGCGGAGTTCAATCCGGTGGTGGTGTGCGGCGTGACCACCCTTACTGCGCATGCGCAAACCCTCTCCACACACCTCGTCTCCCCCTCTCTCTCCTCTGTCTTTTGTCTCTCATTACCCATTAGCTGCAATTGGCATGTACCAGTAGGAAACGCCGGTCCATCTCTGCGTGCTTTGCGCCTCCCCAGGTTTTTCTCCTGCGCAACGCCGCGATGAGCGCCAGCGTCAACGCCGCCGCCAGTGTAAGAGTTAGCGCCCGCTGCTTCGCATCTACACATGGTTCCCTTTAGCGGGAGATGGTGTAATTTTAGATGCGAAGCATCTTATGCTCGGGGCTTTGTCCGTCCGCCGTCCCGCGTCCCGCGTCCGGCCACTTTCATGAAGTAGGGAAGCACCCATTATGCGAACCAGAACACTGTAGTAATATGAAGGCCGTCAACCACTACTACAGTCATCAGAGTCATGGCCGAGAGCACAGAGAGGCTGCTTAGCAATGTCTGTGGCGTCTGGTAGGTGGTATCTGTCACCCAGGTTGACCCCATTCCTTGATCTTGCTTGCATGTGTTTGGAGGGGGGACTGCTGCCGTGAAATGAGAGCGGGAGATCGGGAATTTCATGAAGTAAGGAAGCACCCACTATGCGAACCAGAACATTGTAGTACAATATAAGGCCGTCAACTACCACTACAGTCAGCAGAGTCATGGCCGAGAGCACAGAGAGGCTGCATGCCTAGCAATGGCTAGGCAGGTGGTTTGTGTCGCCCAGGTTGACTCCATTCCTTGATCTTGCCCCCCATGTGTTTGGCGGGGGGCAAGTCCGTCCCTCCTTCCCGCGTCCCACACCACCACAGCGCATGCGCGTCCCCTCCACCTCTCTCTCTCCTCTCCTATGCTCAACCCCTTCCTCTACTCTACGGAGCGGCGTCCCACAGAGCACGCGCGTCCTCTCCCCCTCTCTCACCCCCCTTTCTCTACTCTGGGAATCCTTTACTCTACGGAACCCACGTCCCGCATCCCCACAGCGCATGCGCGTCCTCTCCGCCTCTCTCCTACGCTCGCCCCCTTTCTTTCCCCCTAGGAATCCTGTACTCTAAGGAGCGGTTCCCGCGTCCCATCTCTCTCGTCTCCTACGGTTCCCCCCGTTCTCTCCTCTAGGAATCCTCTACGGGGCTTAGTCCTTCCCGCGTCCCACACCACCACAGCGCATGTGCGTCCCCTCCCCCCTCTCTCCTACGCTCACCCCTTTCTCTACTCTAGGAATCCTCTACTCTACGGAGCGGCGCCCGCGTCTGACATCCCCACAGAGCACGCGCGTCCTCTCCCCTCTCTTCTACGCTCACCACCTTTCTCTCCTCTAGGAATCCTGTACTCTACGGAGTGGTTCTCGCGTCCCACACCCCCACAGCACATGCGCGTCCCCTCTCTCGCCTCTCCTACGGTGCCCCCCGTTCTCTCCTCTGGGAATCCTCTACGGAGCGGCGCGCACGACCGGTGGTGTGACAGCTGCATACTCCGCTGGGGATGCCACGGTAGTTCCGCGGTATGAAAATGACGGAGCGCGCGCGCCTCATTCTCTCTCTTGTGCAGCGCCCGGACCGCTGCCGCGAAATGAGAGCGGCGACGTTCCTCCCGCTCAAGCTAATTATCTCCGTCTTCTCTTATACATTCTCATTTATCCTCTCAATAAAATTCCCGCTCAAGCTAACCATCTCTCCGCTGCTTCGCATCCACACATGCTTCCCTGTAGCGGGAGATGGGGAAATTTTTTTGGTTGTCAAGTTTCTTGAAGATCGTATGGGGCCATTGAAGCGGTGGGCTACCGGAGGAAAAAGGGGCCATCGACGAGGAGCTCATGTTTCTTTTTAAAGCGAAAGCTGTATATGGTTAGGCGTAACGGAAAGCCATTCGCCATGAGTTTCGATAATGGTCTCCATTGTCTGCGCCGTCAGTTATGTCGTTCTCTGCGTTGCACCCAAGTGCGCGCGCCATTGGCAGCGCCGTTAGTGACGCCATTCTCTGCGTCGTACCGAAGCACGCGTGCCATTAGCTGCGCCGTCAGTGACGTCGTTCATACCTCCGCAGCCATGCCATGGAGCCCGTGCGCAGCAGTTTCCACTTAAAACTCTCACATAGGGAGGGCACGAATCGTACGAACGCCCGAATGGCAGACAAGTTTCCAAGAACAGCGCCGACCGCTGGTCCGTGAGAGAATTCATGTTCTCCAGGCGGATGCAGCAGTCCAGGCACAAGAACAGGCCTGGGTGGCGAAATGCAAGCAGCAAATATATGCACCGAGGGTCAGGTGGCCTTCCCAGCCGAATGCAAGCCATAACGTCAAGCTGACGAAGTGGCGTTGCAGGCAGAGCAGCGTCTACGTGGCAATCGTGTGAATGCGTTCGCCGGGGCCAACATCCGCTTTTGGTGGGAGTTTCTCGAGCGGCACCTTGGCTTCGGCTGCGACCTCTGCAACCGCCTGTGGCTGCACGTTTCAGATTCGCTGGTTAACCAACTGTACGGAGTGCGTGGACGGTGATTTTTTTTTTCTGAAGAGAACTTGTGTGATGTAAGTGGACGTAGCCGAAAAAAAGAAAGATACACCGCAGGCAAAAAAGACCAAAATTCCGGAAGTGACAGCAGCTTTCTTGCGTCAAAACTATACAGAAAAAGAATTGACTATGCAATTGAGCGCGCTCGCTCTTTGTACCGAGGGGTCACAATGGAACAAGGATACGGTTATAAAGATAGAACGTCCGAGGCAAATTTAATCTTCACGTACTCTGCCGCAGCCCCTCGGGTAAACTCTATACTAAGCCGCCACTTCAAAATAGATAGAGTAGTCGACGCTCTGCTGTTTTTCAAACCACGTATAAGGTGGCTTGCCGAAGAAAAAAATCACAGCATATCCATGGAGTGAATGATGATGAGTGGGCGAAGCTCCGGAGGTTCATCGGTAAACCGTGAATCTTCCGTGAATTCTGCCCAGTACATCATCAACGACGTGAGATCTGGCGCGCTTATACGAAAGGGTCGATTAGAGTCATGACGACTTGCAGCTCACTTTAATTTTACATGTACGCTGTGAATTTTTATTGTTTAATCACACACAGGAGACATCTCACACAGGTACTACCTTGGAGGTCAAAATCCAGTGCCTATATATACGGGGTGGTCAGTGAACGGTGTTGCAGCGCGAGCAGTCGTTTTTTTTCAATCAAGAAACTCGCTAGCAAACGCTGCCTGCGTCGGCGTCGCGAGGCGAGAGAGAGGGGGGGGGGCGTAGGAGAGCAGAGAGATGGGTAAGCGTAGGAGAGGGCGAGGGAGGAGGGGGAAAATGGTGAGTATATCCACCGCGGTGAGCACGTCCACCGCGGGAGTACAAACTCCGCCATCTAGTGGTCTCCTATCACACTAGAGCACGCATCTGCAACGCAGCAAGCGCCTCCGCGCCATCTAGGGATCTTTCTGAGAACTAGAGGTAGCTACGACAGCGCCATCTAGTGAACACTCCAAGAACTAGAGGCGGCTACTTACTACTACTATTACTACTACATACTACTAAGGAGGGATGGACCCACACCCTAAGGAGCTTCGCCCCTAATAAAAACCTGACAGACTTGCCGGTCAGGGCAAGATCACATAAATACGACCCAGATGCTAGATTTCTCTTTACACCATCCGACCCTTAAGGTGTAGACCACGCGGGAAACCTCGTTGCAGAGTGTGAAAACGCATGGTGAGCACAAACACGGCTGAAGCCTCCTATTCAGAATATGCGTATAAAATTAAGGATGACCTTAATTATGATTTAGCCAATGTGGCATATATAATTTGCTATGGAATGTGGAAACATGATTATAATGGACATACAGAAACCGCGTTCCGTTTACTTTTAAACAACCACAGGGGACACGCGAACAACCTCCATAATTTGCAGTCCTCCAAACACATTAACCAGCCCTGTCACTATTTCAAGTACGTAAGTGCTATTATTCTACAACGGGCTTTCAGAACACATGGAAGCGTGAACATCGGGAGTCATACTTCATAAACAATTTGAAATCACTCACCCACGGAATCGACGAGAGCCCTGGGCGACTCACTTGCCTCCGTAACCAATCGTAGCACTGTGAAAGGGAATTTATTAATTATTTATCTATACATCCTTGAGTTTGGACGCACGGGACGCTAAATAAACAATCGATTGCGTCACAATAGACCCAATCGGTGCTACATGCGTCAACCGGCGCGTGTTGTTGACCCCCTTTTCTCAACCTTTTTTTATCCTTTGGCTTGTTATTCTATTTGCGTATCTTCTTATTATTCCCTTTTTATTTAATTAATCTCTTTTTCTGTCATACATATCGTTATTTTCTTGTGCATGAAAAATAAGTGGGGAGACACTGTTAGTCTTGTATCATGGCCAAAAATTCCCAAAGTTTGAGTGGGCCGTATCGGCCCGGCGCCGCGGGCCAACCACCGAAACATCTGAATTGCACTCCGTGTGCATGATGTGTAGAAGCGGCCATTCTTTACTCTTCCCATGCTCCTTGGTCGTTTGCTCAGGCCGCCCTTCTTGTCTAACACAAAGGAAACACAGAGATAACCCGTGCTCTTCCGGCAGTTCTGCGTCTTTCGTTCTTTCTTTCTGCTTTTTATTCCCTTCCTTGTTTTTTCTACCGCTTACGAACACAATAGCAAAGCAATTGTCCCTGTCACTTTCCTCGTTAGATCTTTTTTTTTCTTTTTTTTGTTTGGTGGGTATTTTTTATATTCTGGCTTGGCCCACAAACTGGGTGAGGTGCCCTATACCGCGGGTTGTGCCATTTCGCTTACATCCTCCAAAGAAGCGTGCACTGCCAGCCGAAACTGTTTGGAGAAAATAAATAATTGTCTTGTTTCCTATTCTGCGGTACTCTTGAAGAGTCTCACAACTTTTGTTACGGTAGGGAAAAGTTCTTTGTATCATATATAT
>JALIZH010023400.1:0-20000 GCA_030522465.1 Rhipicephalus appendiculatus | reverse complement strand
CGTTGTATCTTAGAGCGCTGGCAAGCTACACATTCGCGTGCCCAGCGTCGGACGTCCCGATTTACGCCCGGCCAGACAAATCTTGCCGTCACCAGTCTTTGGGTGGCTCTAATCCCCGGATGAGACAGTCTGTGCAAGGACTCGAACACATGGCGACGGAGGCTCGCGGGCACGAACGGGCGAGTTCTACTGACGCTTGTGTCACAGCAAACCTTGTCCTCGGATCCGGGAACTGGGATCCACTCAAGATTCAGGGCAGTGGTCGCGGTCAACAAGTGTTTCAGTTCGTCATCTTCACGTTGAGCGGCTGCCAAAGCGGGAAGATCAACCTGTAGTGTGGGCATGATGGCGTTCACAGAATTCCGTGAGAGGGCGTCCGCTACCTCGTTGTCGCCGCCTTTGACGTGGCGGATATCAGTCGTGAACTCTGATATATAGGACATTTGGCGCCGTTCACGTGCTGTGTGCGTTCCACCGTCGGAGCTTAGCGAGCGCAATGCATAAGTAAGCGGCTTGTGGTCGGTGAGGACGAAAAACTCTACACCTTCCAGGAAATGGCGAAAATGTCGTATGGCAGCGTACACGGCCAGCAGTTCTCTCCCGAAGGTGCTGTAGCGGCGCTCGGTAGGTGTTAGCTTCCTCGAAAAGAAGGAAATCGGGCGCCAGATTCCCCCCAACGAGCTGCTGTAATACAGCCCCAACGGCTGTATCGGAGGCATCCACCATTACGCTCTGCGGGACACCGGACCTGGGGTATTCAAGCAGTGCGGCGTTTGCCAAAGCGTCCTTGACCTCGCAGAAGGCTTCTTTTGCTTCTTGAGACCAGGAGAGGGTGTCCGAGCCATTTCGTGAAGTGGCCAGCAGGTCGTGAAGAGGTTGAAGGATCTGGGCGCAGCGGGGAATGAAACGGCGGTAGAAGTTTACCAAACCCAGAAATTCCCGAAGCTGGCGCTTGGCGGTCGGCTGCGGAAATCCTTGCACGGCTTCAACCTTGTTGGGTTGAGGAAGAACTCCCGAGGCGGAGATGACGTGTCCAAGAAACGAGAGTTGTCGCACACCAAGCTCGCATTTGGCCATGTTCACGACCACGCCATGTTCCACTAAGCGCTGGAAGACGATGCGCAGATGATTCACGTGCTCTTCCGGAGTGCTGCTGGCGACTAGCAAGTCGTCAAGATAGGCGTGGCAGAAGTTGAGGCCGCGTATAGCACCGTCCATGAACCGCTGGAATGTCTGACCCGCGTTTCGGAGTCCGAATGGCATTCGGAGGAATTCGAAAAGTCCGAAAGGCGTTGCGATGGCGGTCTTCGGGACGTCCTCCGGGGCAACGGGAATCTGATGGTATGCACGCACCAGGTCGATCTTCGAGAAGATAGTGGCACCGTGAAGCCTCGTCGTGACATCATGTATGTGCGGTACCGGGTATCTGTCTGGAGTCGTTACCTGGTTCAGCGCCCTATAGTCCCCGCATGGTCGCCAGTCTCCCGGCGTTGACTTTGGCACCATATGAAGTGGAGATGCCCAGGCGCTCGACGAGGGTCTGATGATCCCTAGCTCCATCATGTGTTCAAATTCCTGTCGTGCGACCTTCAACTTCTCTGGAGGCAAACGGCGAGGCCGCGCGTGCACGGGTGGGCCGCTGGTGGCGATGTAATGGCGTACCTCGTGCTTCACCGCGGCGCTGGCTGGCGGCTGCCTCGTCAACTCGGGAAAATCCTGCAGAATGCGAGTAAAACGTTCTGCACCGGACGGCCCGAGCAGAGTGGGGCTCAGCGGAGGGTGGTGCGAGGGATTGCCTTGCACAGTTGCCTGCGACACGGGATCGTGAAGGCGGCGGTTGCGCACGTCGACGAGAAGGCCGAAATGCCGAAGAAAGTCCGCACCCAAGATGGCGAACTTCACTGCTGCCACGATGAAAATCCACCGGAACGTTCTGTTCAAGCCTAAATCGAGTGGCAGCGAGCGATGTCCGTAGGTGGCGATGGTTGTGTTGTTGACCGCCTGAAGCGGGGACGCACTGGGGACACGGCGATCGGTGGACCCAACCGGCAGCACGCTCACCTCAGCGCCGGTGTCCACGAGGAATCGAAGGCCACTGTCGCGGTCGGTGAGGAAAAACACTGATGGACGACGTTCGGGGGGCCTCTGCGACACTGGTCGTCCTCAGTGCCGGCCGCTCCCGTTTCCCGCATAGTCGCACGGAGGAATGCATTTGCGAGCAGCATTGCCATGCTTCCTGTGATACCAGCAGATTCTCTGTTGCACTGCTGGGCGCTGGCGCTCCTCGGGAGTGCTGCGGGCCTGCATCGCTGCGACGGTATCGGCGAGGCGGGATATCTGCTCCCGGATGTCATGCAGCGTGGTCGTGGGCGCGCCGCCGGCGATGTCTGGCTGTAGCGCCGCGACGGACGGCGGAGCGACCGCCAGCACCGAGTCCGCGAGCTCGGCGAGTTGAGACAGGCGTTTGTCGGCAGCCGAGGCGAGGACCATGCGCACGTTGACCGGAAGTCGCTGTAGGAACAGCTCGCGAAGCAGTCTGCTGTCGGCATCGGTGGTGGCTGCGCCGGCCGTGTGCAACAGCTGCCTCATGTGGCGCAACAATTGGCTGGGCGTCCGGTCCCCGAGCTCGGTGTCGTGCAGTAGCTGCTGCAGTCGCTGAGGCTCAGACGGCGTGAGGCGGCTGATGAGCAGCTGTCTGAGCGCTGTGTACGCGTTCTCTGCAGGTGGAGCGACCAGCAGATCGCGTATCTCGCTCGCTATTGCCGGTGGGAGGCTGGCGACCACGTGGTGGTACTTTGTTAGCTCAGCGGCAATACGACGAGCGGTGAATTGGGACTCCACCTGCAGGAACCACAGCTGCGGGTCCGCTGTCCAAAACGGCGGGAGCCTGATGTCGACGGCGGAGATGGCCGGTGCGTCATGGGGAGTCTCCATGGCGTCGATCGCTTGAAAAAGGCGGTAAGCCTCGTCCGGGTCACCACTGTTGGGACGCGTGTACGCGCGGGAGAAGACGACACGACCGCGCGGCGTGGATCCCAAACATCAACTGTTTATTCAGGTTCTCTGGAGGTTCCGGAGAGCAGCGGAGGGTGGCGCTGCCTGGCGGCTTGGCTTGGCTTGGCTGCCGCCACAAACTATTTAACCAACAAACACACGGTTCGACTTCATGTTTACATGTCGCACAGTCATGATAGACGCGATCTTCCTTTCCAAATAACAAGTGCGTCTTTATTAGACACAAACGAACGGCGGCCGGTATCGGATAACATGCCGATAATGGCAAGAGCGCTAAGTTTCTTTAAGAATTCACATGTTAACTATGAAAAATATGAAATACACCTAGAGCAGGCACTGTTTGCTGGCTGTTACTGCCGATTTTTTTAATAGCCGTTTCTCGCTCTTGCTACTGGTCAACATTTACAGAGGTTTTATGATGACTAGTTCGATAAACAGGTGCGTACATGATTGAGTATTGAGTAGTGTTATCGCGCAAGCGACGATACGCCGGTACAGCGGGCGTGCCAATGTACAGATTTGCAGTTCTATCGATACCTATAACTAAGAAACCGCTCAAATAAATACAAATACAATGCGCTAAAGGAATATGTCACTATGTTAGTTCACTAAGGCGTACCAAATTACCGACTGACAATTATGCGTTCTTACATAAGAGTCACGAGAAGTACCGGTAGCGCGGCCGGCAGCTTTCGGTTTCAGCTTGTGTGCGTTGCTGAAAGCGCGTCGCTTCGATGGTCATCGCTCCTTGTGCGGACACCGTACACAAGGAACAATGGTTGATTTAGGTTAACGAATGTCCAAACTGTACTTTACAGTCATCCTTACGCTTTAGAATTGCGTGTACTTAAAGCGCGAAGCGCCGGTAACATGTAGACGGACACGGCCGGCACACTAGGCCTAACGCTCGCTGGGAGTCTCGCTGGGTAGGACCGGTCTCGGCGCAGCTGAGTTGCGATGGTTGAAGTTTCTGCATTCAAGCTTCGGAACCTTTCTAATGGTTAACTAAAGTTCAGCTGAAGTGAGTGGAAGGGCAAACAGTGCCAGAGATGCGTTTCCGGTGTGCTGATATCGAACGGCGGCTGTTTTTCTGGCCTCCGTTGGGTGGGGTTGCGAAGCCAGAGCTCAATTGCTTCTCGCCAACTGTGCGGCGATGTAACTATTTGCTGTTTCTGGTAGGACCGGCGCCTCTTGACTTATAAACACTGCAAAATGTAATCATTACAACAACCCATCCCTGATGCCAGACTGGTATATGCGCGGCGCATGCACAAAAAGTGCATTCATCGCTGCTACCGAAAGATACCGAAACATTCCGCCGCACACACTACAGAAACGTGCATGCCGCACTGGAAGAAACAGTGTAGGCTCCAGTGTGCACCAGCGCACTCCAGTGAAAATTCCAGCGTTTCCAGCGCTTCCCCAGTACGCGCCAGCGTCACAGCGGCCAAGCCAACGCCCCTACCAGTGCGACCCAGCTCTGTCCCAATGCGCTCACCGAAGTGCCAGTGAATCCCAGCGTGTACCAGTGTTCCCAGTGCGATCCAGCGCCAGAAAACGTACTGATATCACGCTGGGGGCGCTGGTTTTTGCAATAGGGTATATATATATATATATATATATATATATATATATATATATATATATATATATATATATATATATATATATATATATATAGTCAAGAAATGAAGGAGCACACTTACGAAAATTGCATATTTTTTTTACTGGTTTACGTTTCGGCCGTGGCACGGCCTTCGAAGGCCGTGCCACGGCCGAAACGTAAACCAGTAAAAAAATATGCAATTTTCGTAAGTGTGCTCCTTCATTTCTTGACTATATGTGCACCGGACCCACAGAACTTTCTTTTGAATCATATATATATATATATATATATATATATATATACATATATATATATATATATATATATATATATATATATATATATATATATATATATATATATATATATATATATATATATATATATATATATATATATATATTGTAAGCACAATATTCACAGCATTTGGCCTTCATCCTCGTCACCTGTATATAATCATCATCACTGTGAGCGTCTTCTTCATTCGAAAGGTTGGTTAGGCGACTCTGTCGAATAAACGTCGTCGAGACCACAACGGTGCTGCTGTCTTGCGCTTCAGGTGGAATTTCCAGTACGGCAGCACGTGTTCGAACCACGAATCCATACACAACGTGTCCGGACATGTAGTGCTCGAGGAACTCGTCCCAGGATCCCTTGAAGTTGCCGAGGAACGTGCTCATCTTGTGGTGGTGGTAGTAGGACACCGCGTTGTCCTTGGGATTCCGAACCACGTAGATGATCTTGCACTTGGCTTGCTGCAGCTGCTTTGGTATGAGTTTGAGTGGCAGGTGCGTGGCGAGCAGGCGTGGCGAGCGCGTCTTGCGCAGGTGCCACAGGTGCCCCACGGGGGGTCCCACCTCGAGGTGCTGCACCCGGTACACGAGCAGCTTGTTCTTCACCCGGTCGGGGTCGCCGCCGTTCATGATGAGGGACACGATCTCCTCCATCCACGTCGTGCCGGACTTCGGGTAGGTGACGATGAAGACGTCGTCGTTTCGTATCTTGAAGTCGGCCAGGCCCCGGATGACGTGCGGGTGGAGCAGGTAGCCCTGCAGCAGGACGCCCTTGTAGCTCTCTGCGCGCGGTATGGAGGCGGCGTACGTGGACCAGGCGGGGTCTCCCGCCATGGCGGGATCCCTCTCGGCCGGCAGCACCTGGTCGTCATTCTCGGGACACTTGCCGCTGCGCCCGGCACCCGTCAACAGGGCGCCCAGCGGACTGCTGTACAGGAACTTGAGCGATATCATGGTCAGCAGCCTCGTGGTCTGGCAGGATTGGCCGGTCGATCCGTCGATGGCTTCAGGGCGACACGTGGGTGGACGCTGGTAAGGCCGTCCAGTTCACGTCGGCACACGGTGGCGGGCACACATGACAGCCCTTGCGCTTGAAGCTCCTCGCGAATCAGAGTGCGAATCAGCGTACGCAAATCCGCATCCGAGGAAGGCCGGACGTCACCGGCGTCTGGGTGCAATCGGATGGCTTGCAGTGCATCAAGATGCTGGCACGTGGAGATGACGTCCAGGACGGTGGTGGGGTTTTTGACAGCCAGAGCGTTGAACGCGACCTGACCTATCCCTTTAAGAATGTGTCGAACGCGATCAGCTTCTGCCATCGCCGAGTCCACGCGGCGGCAGAGGGCAAGGACGTCTTCGATGTACGAAGTCTACGTCTCCCCTGGGTGTTGGGCGCGCCCGTCCAGCTTTCGCTTCGACACTTCAGAATGGATGTTCGGTGTCCCGAAAATTCTCCGGATCTGGTGAGCAAAGGTAGGCCAATCAGCAAAGCTGCTCTCGTGGTTAAAAAACCACGTTTTTGCGACGTCGGACAGGTAGAAGGCGACGTGACGAAGTTTTTGAGGTTCGTCCCATTGGTTATACACACTTGTCATGTCGTACTCCTTCAGCCATACTTCAACATCGTCGCGTGGAAGACCGGTGAAGATGGGTGGGTCCCGCTGGCGAGCGGTGACGGTCCACGGGGGGGGGGGGGGGTGAGTGGTTGGGCGGAGATGTTGGATGGTCCGGGCAGCGTTTCTTGGGCCATGACAGCGGATAGGCGCAGCAAGCGGCGACCCGAACGAAGCTCCAGGGGAACTCGACGTCGTAGAGGACCTGGGGATCGAAAGCAACCTCCACCACTCTGCAAGACAGCAGCACCGTTGTGGTCTCGACGACGTTTATTCGACAGAGTCGCCTAACCAACCTTTCGAATTAAGAAGACGCTCACAGTGATGATGATTATATACAGGTGACGAAGATGAAGGCCAAATGCTGTGAATATTGTGCTTACAATATATATGGCGTGGCCCTCCCCACTCGCGAACGAATTGGTACGCCCCTGGGTGTACTTGAAGATGACAGCGTGAATTCACGGAAGCTTTTTTACTTGCGCATTTTAACGGAACAGCGTTAAAAAAGCTCGCATCGCAGATATTCTGGTGTCTGTGTCGGATTAGGATAAGTATTAGGATGTTGTAGGTTGCCGGCGCTTCTCGCCCTGCGAAATTTGCCGGCAATAGCCCCGCCCGGTTTCCTCTTTGCTGTATGCCAAAAATCTGCGTTGTTTGTGAGCGAGAAATCCAAATTCATGCAAATTAAAATTGAAGGACACTTTGTACATTCCAAAGTGTGTTCGGCGAAAGCGTGTGGCCATTCCACTGATTATGCCATGTCTTTTTTCTTTTACACTCTCACTGGATAACACACAAACCGAATGCGTGCGTGTTTTCTTTTTTAATTTTTTACCGCGAATCGCAGCGAGACGCGAGACTAATCTTCCTCCGTTCGCATGCGTTAGTATTTTCTCACGTATTCCGCATCGCGCAAACGCCATCCGCGTCCCAGCGCTTAAATTGGCGGACCCTTTGTGAATTCGAAAGGGTATTTCGTGGACGCATGTGTCCATTGAGACGGCGTAGGTCAGAATGATTGCAACGGCTGGGCACAGCGACGCTACGCAAGCAAAGCGCGAGCGCTGCATAGTCCGACGCGACCGCCGTCCGTTTGCCACCCCGGTGGCCACCTGATTCCGTGCCAGAGCTCGGATGGACAGACGGACGGACAGACCCACGGACGGACGGACGGACGGACGGACACCGGATGGACGTGAGCATGAGACATTAAAGGCATTCGACCTAAAATTACACCATCTCCCGCTGAAGGGAACCATGTGATGCGAAGCAGCGGGCGCTAACGCTTACACTGGCGGCGGCGTTGACGCTGGCGCTCATAGCGGCGTTGCGCAGGAAATAAATCTAGGAAGGCGCAATCACGCAGTGATGGACCGGTGTTTCCTACTGGAACATGCCAATCGCTGCTAATGGGCAATGACAGACAGAAGACTCGGACTGGACACAGAGACCCGCAGTCCGCTTTTAGTTAACGCGCACGCTGCGAATTTTTATCGTTCGACAACGCAGAGGAGAAATATCCCACCGGCACTACCTTGCAGGTCAAGATCCAGTGCCTATATATACGGGGTGGCCAGTCAACGGTTGTGCAGCGTGAGCAGTCGATTTTTTGCAATCAAGAAACTCGCCAGCAGACGCTGCCTGCGTCGGCGTTGAGCGGTTGTGCAGCGCGAGCAGTCGGTTTTAGATGCGAAGCATCTTATGCTCGGGGCTATGCCCGTCCCTCCCGCGTCCCGCGTCCCCCGTCCCGCGTCCGGCCACTTTCATGAAGTAGGGAAGCACCCATCATGCGAACCAGAACACTGTAGTAATATGAAGGCCGTCAACCCTACCACAATCAACAGAGTCATGGCCGAGAGCACAGAGAGGCTGCTTAGCGATGGCTAGGCAGGTGATGTCTGTCGCCCAGGTTGACCCCATTCCTTAATCTTGCTTGCATGTGTTTGGAGGGGGCTTAGTCCGTCCCGCGTCCCATACCACCACAGCGCATGCGCGTCCCCTCCCCCCTCTCTCTCCTACGCTCACCCCCTTTCTCTCCTCTAGGAATCCTCTACTCTATGGAACGGCCCCCGCGTCCCACACCCCCCACAGCGCATGCGCGTCCCCTCTCCCTATCCTCTCCTACGCTCATACCCTTTCTCTACTCTAGGAATCCTCTACTCTACAGAGCGGCCCCCCGCGTCCCACCCCCCCCCCCCCCCAGCGCATGCGCGTCCCCTCCCCTATCCTCTCCTACGCTCACCCCCTTCCACTACTCTACGGAGCGGCGCCCGCGTCCCCCCATCCCCACAGCGCATGCGCGTCCTCTCCCCCCTCTCTCCTCTAGGGATCCTCTACTATACAGAGCGGCTCCGGCGTCCCACAGCTCATGCGCGTTCTCTCCCCCCGCTCTCCTCTAGGAATCCTCTACTCTACGGAGTGGCTCCCGCGTCCCACATCCCCACAGCGCATGCGCGTCCTCTCCCCCCTCTCTCCTCTAGGAATCCTCTACGCAGCGGCTCCGGCGTCCCACATTCCCACAGCGCACGCGTCCTCTCCCCCCTCTCTCTAGGAATCCTCTACTCTACGGAGCGGCTCCCGCGTCCCACAGCGCATGGACGTCCCCTCGCTCTCCTCTCCTACGGTCCCCCCCCGTTCTCTCCTCTAGGAATCCTCTACGGAGCGGCGCGCACGACAGGTGGTGCGACAGCTGCATACTCCGCTGGAGGCGCCACGGTAGTTCCGCGGTATGAAAATGACAGAGCGCGCGTGCCTCATTCTCTCTCCTCTGCAGCGCCGCGATGAGCGCCCGGACCGCTGCCGTGAAATGAGAGCGGCGACGTTCCTCCCGCTCAAGCTAATTATCTCCCCGCTGCTTCGCATCCACACATGGTTCCCTTTAGTGGGAGATGGGGGAATTTTTTCAATCAAACTCGCTAGCAGACGCTGCCTGCGTCGGCGTTGCGAGGCGAGAGAAGGGGGAGCGTAGGAGAGGAGAGGGGACGCGCATGCGCATTGATGGTGTAAACGCCGCGGGAGGGATGCCCAGAGGAGAGGGAAGGGGACGCGCATGCGCAGTGGGGGGTATGGTTGCCGCTCGCAGGGATGCCTAGAGGAGAGAGATGGGGGAGGGGACGCGCATGCGCATTGATGGTGTGGACACCGCGGGTAGGGATGCCTCTAGGAGAGAGAGGTAGTGAGGCAGAACTATCGGTAAATTGACTATCAATAGTATCGATAGTTCTTTTTTAAACTATCGATACTATCGATAGTCCATTTAACGATAGTTCTGCATCACTACGGGCACCCATACACAGAACAAAAAACAGAAAACATTGATAGTTTTTCTTAAACTATCCATAGTGTAAAGAATCCATCGATTGTACTACTATAGCTAAACAATCGATATTATCGAGAGTGCAATCAATAGTACCATCAGGAGTGTTGCGGCTGATAGTATAATCAATAGTGTTGTGAATAATTATGCTGTTGTTGGACGGCGATATTGGCTAATCATATGCGATAGCCTGCTATCAGCAGTACTCAGTTCGCTTAATTTATGAGCACTCTTCTGGCGAAAGAAATAAATTATTGCCGCAATGAAAATGCCGGAATATGTCCATAAATAAATTCGTATTCTAAAGTAACCAGTTACACCTCACAATTAAAAACTTAGCTTTTGAAATTCTTATTTTGAAATCACAAAATACAATATAAGTTTGAAGCCGCGCAGTTCTGCCACATGTGACAACTTCATTTCTGCTAAAGCTGAAAAGTTCAGCATAATAATGTCAGCCAATCATTCTGCTGAAGGAACGCAAGCATGTCAACTTTCTTGCCCTTCTGCCTTCTTCTCCTGCTCCGCCATACACCACCACGCCTTCTGAGACTCAAGTTTATGCTGCAATGAGTTCACGCGGTTGATTTTATACTATCGATTGTACAGTGGTGAACTCTCATGTCTAGAACGAAGGAGCGTCGTGCTCTGAACTGCACGGGCGACATCTGCAATAGTAAATACGCCACACCTGAGCATGCGCGGCGCCAACGGCGCGCATGCCTTGCATTTTTGATACTTGTTTATCTCTGAGGATGCAACAACCACTTTGGCCGTCGAAAGCACTCTGAACAGTATAGCGCAAAAAAAAAAAAAAGCAAACAACGAAGCGCATCGTTGTCGGTATTATACGATATCACGAATCGAGAATAAGTTCACACTATAATAGGAGCCAATCCGGGCGACTGCGCTTTTTTTTTCTTTTTTGCGCGCACAGTTGACTGCGCTTCTGGTGGCCAAAGGAATTATTGCGGGCGCAGGACGGAAACTCCAAGGCGAACACATCAGTGGCGCCGAGCATGCTCATAATTGGCCCGTTTCGAACTGCAGATGTCGCTCGTGCTGTTCCGAGTGCGACACTCCATCGTTCTAGACATGTGTGTTGACCACTGTACTTTCAAACTTACTACCGATAGTGCTATCGATAGTTTCTTGGACCATCGATAGTTCGATAGTGGCTGAACTATCGATAGTGTCGATAGTACCATCGATAGTTCTGCATCACTAGAGAGAGGGGGAAGCGTAGGAGAGGAGAGAGAGGGGCAGGGGACGCGCATGCGCAATGGGGGTGTGAACGCCGCGGGAGGGATGCCTATATGAGAGAGGGGGAAGCGTAGGAGAGAGAGGGGGGAGGGGACGCGCATGCGCAATGGGGGTGTAAACACCGTGGGCGGCATAGAGTTTCCTATAAATACACTAGAGGGAACTCTGGCGCTAGTGTCTGTGGGAGCTGCAACACACGGCGCTTCAGCCAGCATGGGAATCATGGGTAGTACACAAATTTGCCTAGTCTTGCCTAGGCAACGATCGCAAGCGCCAGAGTCCCCTCTAGTTAAGTTTTGGAAGCTCTATGGCGGGCGGGAGGGATACCTAGAGGAGAGAGAGGGGGAGCGTAGGAGAGGAGGTGCGTAGGGATGGTTTGCGCATGCGCAGTAAGGGTGGTCAGGACGCACACCACCACCACCACCACCGGACGGACGGACGCCGGACGGACACCGGACGGACGTGAGCACGAGACATTAAAGGCTTTCGCCTTAATAAATAATTTGAAAACCTGTGCTTTGAGCAGATATCGAACCCAGCCCTTCTGCGTGGCAAGGTAGTGTTGCACCACCGTGCCCATGCTCCAAATTTTTTTGGCAGAAAACGCTATCAGTGTCACCTAGTGCAATGGGTGTCATAATTTGTAATATTGCGTGGCTGAAGCGTGTGATTACACCAGGCGTCAAAGCACAAAAGTTGCGCAACGAGTTGGATGTTGAAAGGCCTACCCATGATAAAGCGCTCCGGCATAACTATTATCATCAGCAGCAACATGAACAATGTAGGCTGATGCGCATGTACGCGTGTTGCCTTACCGACGCGTAGTGGGCACTTTGCTAATTGGAACTCAACTAGCTGTAGGCATTCTAGGATACTTTTAATTGGCCTATGTTACGCGCACTGACGTTCCTTTCCTTGTGGCACGGCAGAGGTGCACACCGAGAAGAGAAGCGAGGCTAGCGATTGAGAAGGCGATGCGAATGGGGCCCGATTACGCTATCGCATTGAAGCTTGAAGGCGAAGCTCAAGAGTCCTTACCTCCCCCCCCCCCCCCCTCCTTTTTTTTTTTCTTTTTTGGCAAGCGAAATTTCTAGCCAATCCTGATGCATTCGCGAAGGCGGCCGGCCAATAGCACTTATTTGCGAAAAAAACTACAGGCCTGCGCGGAACTCGCAGCACAGCCACAGCGAAAGCTGGGAGAGCGGCCTTTTTAGAGCCTTTTTTTAAACATTCTTGGGGCAACTACAACAGCCTTACTTGCATAATACCCACTGCGACATAAATCATCATAATTTTTGTGTAGTGGGGAAGCGTCTACTATGCCATTATTCGTCATTCTTCAGAAAAGCGCGGTACCCGCTACACTGTTGTAACGCATTATGTGCACTTTGTTGATGCTGTGGCTGAAGACGATGAAGAATTATGCCTCAGGCTTTTGTAATGGGTTGGAGCATTGAACGACCCACTCGTTACGCAATTCGCATTGTGTGACGCCCGGTTCTTAATTTACTGCTCTAAAATGCTTTACAACACACGTTAACGCGATTCCTTGCCCGATATGAAGCCTGCGTAGGGTCAGTTTGCACCGCAGTTTCAAGCAGTGGCGTAGCTCAGTGGTAGAGTGCTGGGTTGCCACGCAGAAGACCCGAGTTCGATTCCCATTCGGTCATAGGTGTTTTTTATTTAGTTAGTTTTTTTTTCTTATTTCGTGCGATATTGGTTACGGACACCGGCGGCGGCGGCGGCGGCGGACAACTACGGCGCAGAAACGACCCTTGTTGTGATCTCATAACAGCTTTCGCTGTAAAAGGATCTGTGAACTCCGCCCCAGTTTTTTAAGCTGCACGAGGAGTCAACTTTACTCGGCGTAGATTGTAGGAAGGGAATAGAAAAAATTGACACAGCGCATGCACCTGATCGTGTAGAAACAATTGCGAACCTATAGCTAAAGCGTCAAGAACGGTACTTACCGTTCCGGTTTGCTAAGAGACCAAGGATTCCTGTCGTCTGGTAATTCCACATTTGATAACTGCTTACAAATGAGAATGTACAACGTCCAGTTTCTTGCCGGGATTAGCTGTGGCCGGCTTTTATTCTTATTATGGCCTACTTTTTATGAACAGCATTAAGCTTACTATTTCACACCAAGTCACCTACTTTTTATGAAGAGCATTGAGCTTACAATTTGACGCCAGGCATATTATTGGACCACTTCAATGCGAACGTGCGTTCAACGCGTGTATTGCGTCACATGTTTACTGTCTTCAATTTCGCGACATTTCGTTCGCTCTTATGTTCTGTTAAGCGCAATTACTTTTTTTTTTCGAGTTTCACACTTCTTGTATTTCATACTATGTGAATCGTATTTCCATACATAGAATTGCGTTGAAGTGCGGAATGCGTTAGTCACCTTTAGCGCGACATTACTCATGATGAGTTATGTACGCAGAAATCGACAAAAGTGTCGAAGGCGTGCACCTAGTTTAAACAGAATTGCTGCGGGACGCCAGAAAACAGAAGTCTATATCGTAGCCTGCCTATTAAATCAATCTTTTATTTGTTAGACTTGCGTTCACCTTAACTAGTGAGAGTGAAAAAGCAGCTGTATTTTCACTGTAAATTATGTGAATACCCTTACAATAGGACAGTAATGACCTCTGGCACTGATATTGAAAAAGAAAAGAGTAATTGTAGCGAAGAGTAACGCTACAGGCGTCCAATAAAGCGTCTTTATATAATTAATTAGCACAAGTGAATTGATACGCTTCGACTGAAGATTTAATTTTAGCGCATATCACTGGTGACCTCGACGGCAATACTCGGCGGTGACCTTATGAAGTAAATCTTTCGTTTATCAAATGCCTTCAATTTTCGATACGAGGGACGTCCGCCTGCTGGGCTCCCGAAATTCTCGATCGGCGCGTGAAATTTCGAGCGATGTCTTCGGCTTCTAGGCAGCCTTCTCGAGCTTGATGATCTCCAGGATTCCATCTTGCATGGTCCTGACAGCGTCGTACTCGGTGAGGCCAAGGCGACGCTTGTTGGAGACGTCGTAGACGCCGCCTTCGCTCGCCGTGTGCTCTCCGCGGGTGCCTGTGAGAAATATGCACGCTCTGTATGGCAGCAGGTTCAAGATTCTAGTTGCAACCACGTTTCCAATAGAGGTGCTTGAACAGCGATTTTTAGATGTGAAGCATCTTATGGCGAAGCTTAATCCGGTGTTGGTGGTGTGCCGCGTGACCACCCTTACTGCGCACACGCAAACCCTTTAAAAAAATAAAAATAAAAACGTCCTCCGCCTCTAGGCATCCCTCCCCGCGGCAACCACAACCTCACTGCGCATGCGCCTCCCCTCCTCTCCTAAGCTCCCCCTCTCTCTCCTCTAGGCATCCCTGCTCGCGGCGTCCACACTTCCACTGCGCATGCGCGTCCCCCCCTCTCTCTCCTCTCCTACGCTTTCCCCCCCCTCTCCCGCCTCGCAACGCAGACACAGGCAGCGTCTGCTAGCGAGTTTCTTGGTTGAAAAAACCGACTGCTCGCGCTGCACAACCGTTCACTGGCCACCCCGTATATATAGCACTGGATCTGGACCTGCAATGTGGTGCCGGTGGGAGATTTCTCCTGTGCATTGTTGAACAATAAAAATTCGCAGCGTGCGCGCGAACTAAAAGCGGACTGCGGGTCTCTGTGTCCAGTCAGAGTCTTCTGTCTCTCATTGCCCATTAGCAGCGATTGGCATGTTCCAGTAGGAAACACCGCTCCATCACTGCGTGCTTTGCGCCTCCCCAGTTTTCTCTCCTGCGCAAGGCTGCGATGAGCGCCATCGTCAACGCCGCTACCAGTGGAAGCGTTAGCGCCCGTTGTTTCACATCTACACATGGTTCCCTTCAGCGGGAGATGGTGTAATTTCTTTCCGTTCAACTGACTGCACGTACTCGAGAAATAAGAGCACAAAATATTAAATAACACATCGACCGTGTTGCAGGTCCGTAGACAGGGGGGTACCCCAGAGGCCCGAGCTGCCCCCAAAATTCTGATGGAGGGAGTGTTTTGTCAAAAATAAGTAATGAAAAAAGGTGTTTTTCTAAAATATTCAAGGTCTTCAGTAAGTGGGCCCCCAATAATATGTTTCTGGCTACGGGCCTATTCTGTTGTCAGTATAAGCAACTGTTAAGAACAAGAAGATGGTAGGTCTTTAGTTGGCAACGGTAAAAAAAATTGGCCGCGTATCTGCGTGCTTCGCTGAAAATGTCGTCGAAAGACGATAGTCTTCTGCCGGCCGTACTACACTGTTTTGCCTTGCCTCAGACAGCGCTTTCTCTATGTTGAATCGGCCGCATCTGGCTGGCCTTGATAAAATAGAGGCGCTGCGTGAGACATGGACGCCATCTGGCAGTGCTGTCGAGAAACATCACCTTGTGCAGAGCCCAGCAGCAACATATCGTCGGCCGAGGGCTTTTTCGTGCATAGCGTCGCTTTTTGAGCGCAGCCTAATAAACGTTGGGGTCTTCATAATTACGTATCTATGTATTTTCTTATAAAGAAACATACCAGAGACTACCTATTTATTGACGTTGCTCCTCAGACATGCGTAACATTTGCTTTTTAATCGACAATGTTCACAAGTATGAACAAAAACACTTGTGCAAGATGGCCGGGCGCTGAGAAAGTGGTTAAACTTTGGCCGGGTAGCTGAATCGTGTGACGTGCCGACAAACAGAGAAACAGACCAAAATTTCTCCGTTTAAGTATCCCAAGAAAGACTATCGTCTTTAAAAGAATCACGCTTCTATTCGTGTCTTTCTTTACATGCGCATGTATTGCTGTCGCCAACACGACATCCGGGCGACTAACAGTTTCGTAATTGAGTAGTCGTTACTTTCGTAGCAGAAGCCTGACATAGAAGAGAAGGGAAACAGGTAACACACGTGCGGCCTATTTCTCCTACATTTTGAACACGTCCGTGTAGGTGCACCTCACGTTTTCACGATAAGTGCCTATCAGCTTGCTGAACTTCCTGTACTTGCACGCGCTCGGCATGATTACAATGGCATAAAAAAATAAGAAAGCAGCGTGTTACCAGACGTGCGTGGAGCGTGAGTTCATGAAAAAAATGCTTTAAAACACCAGTAGTGAGCGAAATGTGCGACACGCTTACAAAGAGAGATAACACAAGCGCTTTGTTGTCTGTGCCTTTGTAAGCGTCTCGCGCATTTCGCATTATTTTTACCTTTTTATAAGCATCTACCGACGCTAACTTATACGCTTCTAGGAAAAATTTTATGTGGGATTCTCCCCACATGATCCGGTGACTGCGACAAGTAAAGGTTAGTGCTACGGCTGCTGTGGATGCTGGTGTCCGTATTTAGTATACTCGCAAGCTTTTGACTAAACCACGCTGATATTAATTTGTTCGACTTGACATGCGGAAACTCACGAGGCATGGCGTTGTGGGGCATTCTTGATTAATTTTTGCATTTGGGTTCACTAAGCTGCGCCTAAGTAAAAGTACACGGCGCTTTTTAGATGCGAAGCGTCTTATGGCGAAGTTTAATCCGGTGGTGGTGGTGTGCGGCCGACCACCCTTACTGCGCATGCGCAAACCCTTTAAAAAAATAGAGAGGAACACCTCCTCTCCCCCTCTCTCTCCTCTAGGCATCCCTGCCCGCGCCGACCACACTCTCACTGCGCATGCGCGTCCCCTCACTCTCTCCCCTCCTATGCTCCCCCCTCTCTCCTCTAGGCATCCCTGCCCCCGGCGTCCACACCCCCCACTGCGCGTCCCCCCCTCTCTCTCCTCACCTATCCTCCCCCCCTTCTCTCGCCTCGTGACGCCGACGCAGGCAGCGTGTGCTAGCGAGTGTCTTGGTTTGAAAAAACCGACTGTTCGCGCTGCACAACCGTTCACTGGCCAGCCCGTATATATGGCACTGGATCTTGACCTCCAAGGTAGTGCCGGTGGGAGATTTCTCCTGCGCGTTGTTGAACAATAAAAATTCGCAGCGTGCGCGTTAACTAAAAGCGGACTGCGGGCCTCTGTGTCCAGTCGGAGTCCTCTGTCTCTCATTGCCCATTAGCAGCGATTGGCATGTTCCAGCAGGAAACACCGGTCTATCACTGCGTGAATGCGCCTCCCCAGGTTTTCTCCTGCGCAACGCCGCGATGAGCGCCAGCGTCAACGCCACCACCAATGTAAGCGTTAGCGCCCGCTGCTTCGCATCTACACATGGTTCCCTTTAGCGGGAGATGGTGTAATTTTTGCATTTTGTGCCCATCTAAATGCGGCTGCTGTGGTTGGCAATCGAACCCGTGTCCTTGAGATTCGCACAGCGACACCTGCACCCTTTAAAATGGCTCGAAGGATTGAAGCACGATTGCAACCTGCGTGTTTTCACTCGGCTATGTCGGTCTTCGAGATATCTGTTGAAGAAGTTTCCACTTTCTCAAAGGGCATTTGATTTCGTTATATGGTGAATGGGCAACGATACTTTCAGCAAATGAAAGCCCAGAAACCTTGAGTACGGACAGGGCTTTAGGAGTTACACTCGAAACTGGAAGGATTGACGATTGTCACAGCCGCTAGTACTGTCACAGATTTCATATTTCATTGCAGGAGCCATCTCTTAAAATTTGAAGATTGGCCGATCCCTCTCATGCACTTTTGTTTCGCAACATCAATTATTCCTGCTCTTCTGCTTACTTGTAAAAACTGTGCACGCGAGATGCATTTCACCTTGGAAAAATATTACTATTGCTAATACAAAATACGCCCTTATGTGACTCTTGAGTCACGCTGTGCTTACGTAGCAGAGAGTAGAACAAGGAAAGGTTCAATTAACTTTGGGAAATGGACACCAACCAACTTGTTCAATTAAAGTAACAACAAAGTTTTACTTTAAAATGAAGAGTCCCGACGTTTCGGGTCCAGCTCGGACCCTTCTTCAGGGGTGACTGAGTGGCACCAGGGATCAACAGAGTTTTTGGCGCCTTCTTCTCAAGGCGGGGGGGTGACGCTTGTTTTCACCGACGTGCCGTAGTCCATTGTAGTAGACACTCGGGAGCGCGCCAGCCGACCGGTTCAGGTTTCCAGGAGTTGCCTGAATATGCCACGACTCCACGAAAAGCCGCTTGTGGAAGCTGATTTCACAGTCGACGACGCGGGAGTTGCTAAAGGCGATGCGGTGGTCGTTCACCTCGCTGTGCTCTGCCAGCGCGCTCCTTTGTCGGTCAAACTTGCGGACGTCGTTCCGGTGCTGTCGCAGCCTCTCTGAAAGGTTTTTTGTCTCGCCCACGTACGACGCGCCACAATCCGCACAAGGGATAGAGTAGACCACTCCTTGCGCTTTCTCTTTAGGTGGCCTGTCTTTTGGGCGCGGGAAGAAGCGGCCGAGAGTAGACGTTGGCTTATGCGCCACTTTTATTCCCTGCTTCGAGAGAACACGTGCGAGCGCTTCGCTGGTGCCCTTGACGTAGGGAATGCAGACGCGCCCATGCTTTGGAGGCGACGGGTCAGTGCCCTCTTGAAGGGGTCGGGGGGGAACGGGCCTGGCGGCCTGCTAGTCTGTAACAACAGCGAACCTCGTGATGGAAGCGGTAGAAGGAAGAGCCCTGCAGTCGGCTGGCATCACTCCGAAGGTATTTTTACGGTATGTCGACGACTGTTTCTGCATCCTAAAAACTTCGGCCGTGGACGCCTTCACAGCCCACCTGAACTCTATCGAGCCGGCCATTCAGTTCACAGTGGAACGGGAAAGAAACAACTGTTTGCCGTTCCTTGATGTCCTAGTTACAAAGATGGGAAATTTGCTGCAATTCTCGGTGTACCGGAAGCCAACTCACACCGGTCGCTACCTCGACGCTAGTTCCAATCACCCTTTCCACCATAAGGCAGCGGTGGTATCATCTCTACTCACCCGTGCACAGAGGGTCTGTTCTTCGGAGGATAAACGGGCAGATGAGGAACAGAAGATCAGATCCGACCTCCTAAACAACGGCTACTCTAAAGCTTTCATTGCGAGGGTTGCAGGCCGCCAGGCCCTGTTCCCCCCGACCCCTTCAAGAGGGCACTGACCCGTCGCCTCCAAAGCATGGGCGCGTCTGCATTCCCTACGTCAAGGGCACCAGCGAAGCGCTCGCACGTGTTCTCTCGAAGCAGGGAATAAAAGTGGCGCATAAGCCAACGTCTACTCTCGGCCGCTTCTTCCCGCGCCCAAAAGACAGGCCACCTAAAGAGAAAGCGCAAGGAGTGGTCTACTCTATCCCTTGTGCGGATTGTGGCGCGTCGTACGTGGGCGAGACAAAAACCTTTCAGAGAGGCTGCGACAGCACCGGAACGACGTCCGCAAGTTTGACCGACAAAGGAGCGCGCTGGCAGAGCACAGCGAGGTGAACGACCACCGCATCGCCTTTAGCAACTCCCGCGTCGTCGACTGTGAAATCAGCTTCCACAAGCGGCTTTTCGTGGAGTCGTGGCATATTCAGGCAACTCCTGGAAACCTGAACCGGTCGGCTGGCGCGCTCCCGAGTGTCTACTACAATGGACTACGGCACGTCGGTGAAAACAAGCGTCACCCCCCGCCTTGAGAAGAAGGCGCCAAAAACTCTGTTGATCCCTGGTGCCACTCAGTCACCCCTGAAGAAGGGTCCGAGCTGGACCCGAAACGTCGGGACTCTTCATTTTAAAGTAAAACTTTGTTGTTACTTTAATTGAACAAGTTGGTTGGTGTCCATTTCCCAAAGTTATTTCCTTCCCAACCAGAGAGAAGTCTCTCAAATGTTCACCTTTAAGGTTCAATTAGCATTCCAGACAGTCAGTAGTTCCCGCGAGGAGTGTTGTATGACGGTTCGTAGCTCACAGTAGTAACCAATGCTGCATGCGACCGTTGGGATAA